>JAAEEI010000308.1:0-11734 GCA_012654025.1 Pachypsylla venusta
AAAACAATCCATTTTAGAGTCCCATCTTTTCATGAACTTCACAAAATTACTCCAACTTTTAATTTTTTTCAGTTTTTTTTCTCCCTGTTAAACATTGTACGCTCAAACTGTTGTTCTGTATTCTTGCTGATCGTTTGCCGATTAATTATCGTCTGGGGCGTTCTCATGGCAGCACTTCCAGCGCTTCACAATACTGGACTCATATTGTTGATACTTGGATGGTCTCTTCAGGAAGGGATCCGATATTTGTTCTACTGTCTACACATTGCTTAACGTCTCTTTAACATCTATTGGTGATTCAAGACGGGGGATTTACCCTCCATTCGCTGGAAACTTGCAAACCAGATAACCACTGCCCAAACCAGATGGGTTGGGCCAGAAAAATAGTCAGCATCATCACAAAAGCGCGGAACCACGTAGACACCCACATGGTACAACCTCGCTAGACGTTGCTTAACTTCAGTGATCTAACGGAAACTGTTGTATTCAACGTGCCATAGACTCTGGCTAATTTGTATTTTAAAAAATGTTCTGACCAAAAAAATTACATGTAATCTATACTTTTAAACGCAAAGCCCAGTTGGTATACTGACTGACTGATAATCAACGTAGCTCCACGATGGCTAAACGTAGAGACTTGAAACTTGGCACACAGGTCTCTTTTAGTATGTAGGTGCGTAATAAGAAAGGAAAAATTTAAAGTTCAAGTGGGAGCAAGTTACCACCCTATAAAAAATAGAAAATTTGAAATCTTCCGGTTTCTATCCGATTTATGGACGGTTTTCACAACCAAAAAATCGGAATTGAGAAGTACCACTTCGGGATGAGCGAGAAAGCTGAAATTTGATACAAAGGTGTTCCGAAGTACAAAAAGTCATATCCTTGAGTAAAATATTTAATTTTCTAACTAAGGTGCCCACTCTGGGGATCGGTTCCACCAAAAACCTAAAATTGAGTTGTTGAATTTTGTAACCGTAGCGAAGCACGGGAAAACAGCTAGTTTTATTATAATATAGAAACAGAAATTTGACATGCGAGTGGCCACTTCGCTAATTTGTAAGGTTATATTATAAAACTCACTCTGACTACAAATTAGCGAAGTAGCCACTCGCACTTGTAAAATTTCTGTGTTCTATATTATAATAAAATTACATGTAATTTTTATTGGTCAGAACATTTTTGGGCGAACGGATGGCTCCGCCCGTTTTTGTCCACGGACACACCTAGTTTAAAATACAAATCAGACACTCAAGTGATAGTGACCACTCCAACTCGCACATGGACCGTAGTCAGAGTGATAACGCACACTTAAGACGTTAAAAAAATATCGAGTTAAAACTAGACCTCATTTCGATAACCAAAAACCATTGGCAGGGTTTTTTTTTTGTAGACTTCCACTTATTAGATTTATTTTTGGTTTCAGATACTCTGCGTTTGTCATCCTTTATCCGTTAGGTACCCTTGGGGAACTGATTTGTATTTACGCAGCTCAAGAATATTTTAAACAATTTAAAAAATGGCATTTAGATCTCCCAGAACCTTGGGACTGTATTTTCAGCTACAGAATGTTATTAATATTTCTAATGATTATGTACATACCAGGTATGTTGTTCTTTGTTTAGCCCGGAACCCTTGGAAATTTCAAAAAGAGCAAGATTATAAGAATTCTCCTCAAAGTAATCAGTTGAAATTTGAAATTTATTTCGACAGATTGTGCACTGGTTTGCTCTTAATCTCGGCAAATAATCAAAAGCTTAAAAATAGCATAGACATCACAAAATTACAAGAATTGTGTCGTAAGACTATTTAATTCAGAACTGTGGCAACGCAGGCGCCCAGACAGACCGCGCTGTGCGGTGGACATCATCTCAGGAGCCAAAAAATTAGGGGTGGAGACTCTAAAAGCGATTGAAGTAAATTTTTTTTGGCCCAGGCACCTTAGTCGAAAATAGTTGTGGCACCTAACGGACTTCACGGACGTGATTAATCCTGATGGACGGAAAGTGAAGTCTTTCAGGGTTTTTTTTAGGGCCATGCATAATTTTAATATCCCTAAGGAACATCTGCGGGGCCCCTGTTGGACGCAAAGCTTGGTTATAAGAGGAGTGTCTCTACCAGTTTTTTGTAAGTAGCCCCGCACAAAGATTCTCTAAAAAAAATAGAGGGGGTCCCCTAGTAAAAATCTGGGTGGGCCAACATGACTTGCCGCCACTGCGTCAGAAACGGGAAAAGTTAGTTGAACTTTTTGAGCATTGTGCACCGGTTCGTGGAACGGTTCATTGTAAGCGTAAGGTCTCACGCAACAGAATGGAGTCCCACATAGCCAGCTTCATGAATCAAACATTGTGCACATGTTGGATAGCCAATGACACGAGATACAACGATATTTTTCAACCGATCAGGGTTGACGATCTTCTCCATTCTACCGATATAATGTTTATCATTGCAAACAATAATATTTTCTATGTTGTGTTGGTGACATACACTAGTGGACATAGTACTTAAAACAAAACAGTATGATTGTATGGGAGGGGACGTGGAACAGCTCTATCAGACGCTTGTGAGCTAGTGTTCAAAATTTAAACTTTTTCATTTTTTTATTTCAGTTTTTCCTTGTACATACTTCCATTTGATATCCAAAAGAAAGAAGGTGCTGAAGAGAATAAAAATGAATAACAATCAACAAAGCAAATCTGGCGAAGGATTGATTTAAACCTGACAGATATGTCCGCAAACATTATCTATATCTAGATTTGTTCTGTAGATTTCAGATATGGAAAAATATATCGATTCAACATTTTTTTGGATGTTAAGAGTTTTGAAAATGGACGCCTCTAGGTATAGAGTGAAAACATGATGGCCACAGTAAAAAAATGGGTTTCGTGAAAAAAATCTTAATATTTTCTTCGTTGCACTTCTAATTTGCATAGAAAAATTACACAATTGATATGAATAGGCACCAAGTTTAAAGTTCTAACTATTACCATTCTCATTTTAAGCAGGATATGCGAATACCGCTAAAAAGCGGCATAAAACGGCCAAAAGTATATTCGATTTCCACCGAAAGCTTATTTTGCCGTTCATGGAATAAAACTGACATACATACCAAATTTCAAGTCTCTAGCACTTGCCGTTCTTGAGATATCTTGTTCACAAACAGACAGAGACACACACACGAACCAATTTGGGCTCGGTGGACCTCAAAACGTGTTTTAACATTGAAAACTCGACATCGAAAATTTCAGCCCATTACAATACTTTCCTTTTTATAGGATAAGGAAAGTAAAAAGACAACGAAGTCATTCGTTAAAAGCAATAGAAAAATATGTTAATACAAATTACAAGTATGACACTAGTAATATTGACTTGTAGTTTATTAAGAAATGAGCCACTGGAATAAATTATAAAATTTTTAACAATAAAATTGAACCTCAGTAAAATCGTAACTGAAGGACGTTCTTATTTATCTTTCCGTATATTCACATTTGTTATTCACATTTTTTTCTAAATTTAAAAAAAAACGAACTGTGAAAATCATACAATTACAAAAACGACAACGTGTGTTTTTTCTAGTCCAGACTAACTGAAAAAAAAGATCCTTAACAATCGGCACCAAATCTTTTTTACATGCCCTTACCCTCAAAATTTGATATTTTACGTTTCATGATAAGGGGAATCCAAAAATTGAATAAAAAAAAATCTGTTTGCCACTTAGCGTTGACCGAATTTGATGAAATTTGGTATGTAGACCCGATTCGGGGTCTAAATCCCACAACATTTAGTTACCATCATTCGCATATATAGGGTTCCATACTAAAAATTTACTATGGAGCCCTATATATGTGACTTCGGGGTACTTACAATTAGAATGCAAATGGAACCTACATAACACATTTCATCAAAAACGGTCAACGCTAAGTGGCAAAAGTGGCCTTCACGGCGGGAGCTTTGTGCGATGTATAGGGTAGAGCGAACGGCCAACAAACGGGTTTTTTATTCCATTTTTGGATTCTACGTTCCTTGAATATAAATTTTTGAGGCGGGGGGGGGCGGGTCATTCTTTTAGCCAGTAAAATAATAAACCCATGTGTAACATTGGCAGAGTATATTTTTAATCCTGGTCCTCAGGTTAGATTTATTGATTTTTAGCGGTGCATAGTCATGGATTTTGAAAAACTATCGATAGTTCGCCACCTCTAGTTTTTCCTATTGATGTCATTTTCTAGTTATATTTGGAGGTTAACTTTCGATATTCTATTCGACATCCCGCCCCCCTAATGCAAGTCGATTTTCGATTTGCTGAATTATTATATTGAACGAATAGCCCCAACTTAAGTAGGGGCCTACAAAAAATCGTATTCGATGTTGAATTATATTTTTTTATTGTATACATAATTAATGATTATGGCAGTAAAATATATTCCCGATATACACGAGTTTCAGTCATGGATCAATCGAGTTTTGAGTTCTAAGGACCTCAAAACGTGTTTTGGCATTGAAAACTCAACATCAAAAATTTTAATAAATTACAATAACTCAGAACCTACCAACTATGAAACAGAGGCCTTGCCACTGAACCACAATGTTCTATGTATATAGAATGAGAAAATAGAATATTTGAAATTAACTCTCATATTTTTTTCATAACTAACTCCATCTTCATTATTTTTTCATACCTTAATTTCATCTATGTTAATTTTGACGATGCGGTGATATTTTTTTTGTTACAGGTGCGCGCGCATCTTAAAATTTCACTCTCATCATTTTTTCATAACGCGCCTAAAGAAGTATAACTTCAAAAATAGACTCTTGAGTGAAAGTAACCTCTGGGTGAGTTTAATGCCAGAGGCATTTTCTACCACCTAACCATTAGAATTTTATTTATATGTGGTCAAATATTCAAAATAATGAGGAGGAAAAACATCTGTCTCTGCTGGGAATTGAACCTTGAGAGGGCTTGGCCACTATGCTACCGAGGCAGTCCCAGTCTAAGGCTCCCTGAAGCGTACATATCTGAGCTATTTTTCAGGACTTTAGGCCAACGAGCCCATCAAAATTCATCTTATTTATGCTGGGAGCTATCTTCCCATTTCAGTCAAAAATGGCAGCCATTTTGCTCTCCCAGTCATAGCATGACACGGGTGTCACCATCTTATCCTAAAGGGATATACTTCAAGACTAGTTTCAAAATTCGACGGATCGACACCAACGCGACATCTGTGAACTGTTTATGTGGAACTATCTCGAACAAGTTCAAGTCTATCACTCGGGGAGGAGGTCCGTTGCCCGATGAGGTCATACAATAATTCTGAGCAACTGGTTAATCAGATATAAAATCTATTCTTGTAAAGTACAAACCCCAGCTGGTATACTGACTGACTCATAAATACAATAACGATGACAAAGCGTCCAAACTTGAAATGTATTCTTTTAAAGTACAAAGCCCAGCTGGTATACTGACTGACTCATAATAAGGTATACTGACGGACTCATAAATAAAATAACGATGGCAAAGCGTAAAAACTTGAAATTTAGATCGTAGTCTCCTTTAAGAATGTAATTCGAAGCGAGAAAAATAATAAAAATACGTCTTACCGGTACAATATTACACATAGCATATCCTTCAAGAAAAATATTACTTCTACTCTATCTTGGTTCGTATTCCAGCTATGACAGATTCTCGGATATTAGCTAAGATAAAAAGGGTCAGAATTATTTTAGGCAAGAATTCTGCAGCCACTAAGTTTCATACGAAATTGCGGGCACCTGATTTAACATAAATGATTCTCAGAAATATTGATTGCGTTATTCCATTTTCAAACCCGCCGGAGTTCATACACCACACAGTACATGCAAAACAGTTTTCTTAATATATGCTAATGACACAGTAAAAAAATGGAACACAGTTTGATTCCCCAGTGGGTAGGTAAAGGTGACTTGACATTAGGGATGGGCTAGTCATCCACGAGTCGAGTCTTGAGTCGACTCACGATCGACTCACTCACGAAGAACCCACGTGGATACCCACACACTCGCTGAACGTTGCTTAAATTCTGTGATCAAACGGGAACTGGTGTATTCAACGTGCCATAGACGCTGACTAAGACTCAAATAGTCTCTTTATAAGAAACTAGCTGATGTCCACAACTTCGTGTGCACCCTTTCCCGTGGCTGTAGAATTGTTTCTGGCCAAAATAATTCAACCCGTTTTCTTCTGACAAAATATAGTAAAATTTTCCATAGCTGGGATACGAACCAAGGCAGAATTCATTTTATAGTTTTCGATATGATTTTGGGGGGAGCCCATCATGCGCGGATATAGCCCACTTGTTTTCGAGGGACACAATATATCTAACAGAAAATTTGGAGGGGGAGGGTCGTAACCTAAAGGCCGAAATTTCGAGTCCTGGACGGTACTTTTTAATGCAATGTTTATCGAGGTACGATACCTAATTTGTTAAAAGTTGTAGAGCTTACCACAAATACCTTTCATGGCTACAACATGCATTCTAGGCAATATCAAAGCACCTAATAGTTGAACGAAGACCTTGAGATCTTTCGATTGCAGTCTCTCTCTCTCTCCTAGGATTGGGAATTATTTAGGAGCACGTGCCCCCCCCCAACGCCCCGCCCCCACTCAATGAGATAAAAGAGAAGAGGATCACCATTCATATGATTTTTTTTCCTATTAATTTTTTACGTGATTAGTGTAATGAAATTACTGGGGGGGGGCACGTGCCCCCGGGCCCTCCCCTATATTCGCGCATGGAGTCCATTCTCGGTAATTTTTGATATCCCTTACCTTTTGGGCTTGTACCGCTATAAGGCGTATTTTTTTTTGCACTTTCAGTTAAACTTTTAAACCTTCCTTAACACGTATTTACATACTGAAAGGAAAAAGGAAACTGTGTTCCAAATTTGATGTAGGTTAATCCATCGTTGAATTACGTTGGTTATGAGCCAGTCAGTATTGTGAGATGTGTTTAAGAGGACCTTTGTCGTGTGATTTTCACACTAATGTTCGACGTCTGATCTATACTATGACGTTGATTTTTCACCACCAAGTATTTTCTTTCTTTGTCCAAACATATGGAGGTAAAGTTGAGGGAACACTGGAGGGTTAACAAAAAAAGAACGAACAATTAATCCATCTCAGTTGGTTCAGGCGGTGGATTCGTAACCAGGAGGCTGTTGGTTCGAATCCAACTCCATCCCCCTCTTCGACACAAGATTGGAAATAGAATCTTTTGAAGAGGGCGCCTATTAAAAATATATGCATATGTATATATTTTTTTTTTCTCCAAAAAATCCATCGTTGAATTAAGTTAAATATGAGTCAGTCAGTATTAAGAGATATCTTTAAGAGGACCTCTGGCTGCTGAATACGGCTGTAGCATGTAACACTTGATCAGATCTTATAATTGTGGTGAAACAGCGCTGGTCTTTATCTTTCGGAGCTTATGCACTTCCTATGTCTAAAACTGATCTGATTCCCTCTAAGGAAATCTCCTAGGACTTTATACTGCTGTCGACATTCATCTATCTGGCAATATGATTTCTCTTGTTTATGTTTCCTGCCATGTTCGAGATGACGTCATGCCGTACTTCCCTAAGTGAGTTCAGCAGTGACTAGGTGTCTCTGCTTTACTGATACATGGGATCAAGTTTTGCTAAGGTTCATTAGATTTGGCAGAGGGAGCCAAGCTTGCCTCTGACAGTATTCCAACTGGGCTTTGAGTTTTATATGTTAGTACCAGCTGTTTCGCCCGTGCTTCGCTACGATTCTTATATTGCTTTGTTTTTCAAGGACAATGGAAATTCGGGGGGGTATTGGTTTGTGTCCACCATGTATATCGCAACCTTAAAAATCAAGATTTAAACATTTCACCAGGCGCCTTAGAGGCACAGCCATTCTGACTTTTTAGTATTTTCAGGTATGTACAATAACATGATAAAAATGAGAAAATATTGATAGCTGAATGTAAAATTCAGAGAATTTGGTAGTTCATAGCTCCACAATTTGGATTCTGCCACCCAACTTTGTGCCCAATAAATACAAAGCAGTTCTCCGGTAATGCCGATTGGGTACAGTGCAATGAAGAAAGTGTACCTGAAAAAAACAAAGAGAAAGATACTAGTGGATCAATATGATCAGGTGTTCACGTTAGTGTTGTAGTCATTAATAGAAAAAACTCCCTAATCAAAATTTAAAAAAATGGGGACCTCCCGGGGGGGAGGGCCCCCACAATGTTCAAAATCAAAAAGCCCTTAACACCAGCCATCACATATCAAAATTTTACGTTTCTGCAACAAACCACTTAAAAAGATAAAAATCATTTTCAAAAATCAAAATATTGGGGGCCCTCCCCCATGGGGGAGAGGGCCCCCACAATGTTCAAAATCAAAAAGCCCTTAACACCAGCCAACACATATCAAAATTTTACGTTTCTGCAACAAACCGCTAAAAAAATAAAAATCCTTTTCAAAAAACACAATATTGAGCCCCCTAGGATTCGACGAGGCCCAGGGCCCCCAAAAAACTATACAGCAAATTTCCTTCGTACCCTAAATATATATACCAAATTTCTTCAAAATCGGCTGAAAATTGTGGCTTGTATCGCGTAACAATCAAACACATATACATTATGCATATACATACATACACATATACAAGTGCATTTCGAGATGTATATATATGGAAGTCAAAAGTGGAGTTCACTAACGTTCACAACGAATGTGAGATACCTTCATAACTTTACACAAAACATGTGCAGATATGGGCCTTTGGGGGGATCAAACCCCTCCTAAATGAGACTCACTTCCACTAGAACCTAGATACTTGCTTACTTTCAGTGTCCATCGCGGAAAGTGATGCTAGTGAGAGGGTAACCTATTATGCTATTCTGAGGACGCCCGACTGGATGTTAACAATCCCGGCCCCTTCCATATCCTCCAACACTGATAAATATATCAAATTCATGAAGATGAAATTCCATGGGTGGACTGAGTTTGATCCCACGTCCTACTGTTTACCAGTCAGACTGTTTACCACCAGGCCCACTGAGAAGGGGGAATCCCCCCCCCGGGTTTTCGGAGAGGCCCGGAATTCCAAGGTACTATTTTTTTAAGCTTTCACCACCTTGATTACCCAGTTCATACAGTTTAAAACTTGATTGATTTGATTCATTGATCATGATTTGTTATTAATAGAAGTAATTTAACATCATTAGTTTATATTATACATCATGGATACATAATTACTTATATTTAATATTTAGGTTATTTGCTTTTGAGGATTCATGCATTTTTGTATAGGGGTCCGTAAAGTTTCAGTCCCGGGCCCGGAAATTATCTTGGCGGCCCTGCTTACCACTACACATTGCACAACCTCCAGAATCTATATAGTAAAATATGAGCTAGGGATTAAGACATTTTGTCGATAATCCGTGTCGGCCACACATATTTCATTCGTCAACATCTGATAAAGACAAATGGGCCACAATGTAATCAGCATTACTTCAGACTGGCGATGTTTAAGGGCTTTTATCCAAAAGTAACAACGGAATCCTCTTACGATGTTCATCTGACTGTCTGTCACAGGACTCTATATCCGAAATAGTTGAAAGGTCTTCGACTGAAAATCGCACAGATTGTGTATTAACTCTATTACCTCATCTCTGACGAAGTAGGGTCGACCCCATTCTATAGTCAAAAAAACATCAACCTACCTGCACCAAATTAACAAATCTGGAACAGCATTAATTAAATTCAATCCATAAAATGAATAACGAATAATTTCAGTGATAGTCCAAGCGAATAAACACAAAGGAAGTCCAGGACTTTGAGGGCCAGTTGGTGTAGCAATGAGTACTCCCACAACGACCATAACTCTGGACATAACTTGGAAAAATGTTAGTATCAAGTTGGACTTGACAAAACCTAGGGCTACATTTACCACCTGAAAAATAAGAAGAAAAATATGTTAGGTGACATATCCAACATATACCAGACTGCTATTACAACAATCATAACTCTGGACATAACTTAGAAAAATGTGAATATCAAGTTGGACTTGACAAAACCTAGGGCTACATTTACCACCTAAAGAAGAAAAATGTGTTAGGTGACATATCCAACATATACCAGACTGGGAGAGGGGTTCTCGTGACGATTCCAAATCTGGGGCGTAATTAGACCCTAAATTTCACATACCTACTAAATGCGAAGTCTCTGGCTCTTAGCATTCTCTTTTTAGAGAGGATTAATGAAAACCGCTTTAAAGCGCTAAAAACCACCAGGAGTATATTTGATTGAACCCAAATATTTTGGAGCTAACTGAGACCCTAAATATGACATACATACAAAATTTCGAATCTCTAGCCCTTACCATTCTCCTTTTAGACAGTAATACTGAAAACTGCTAAAAAAGCGGCAAAAATCGCCAAGTGTGTATTCAATTGCACTCAAAAGTTTCGGGTCACAATTAGAGACCAGATGGGATCTATATACCAGAATTCATCCAAATCGGTCAACGTTAAGTGGCAAAAGTGCCCATCACGGCGGACGGCGCGGCGGACAAACGAATTTTTTTATTCGATTTTTGGATTCTACGTACCCTTGAAATGTATAGTATCAAATTTTGAGGGGAGGGAGGGGGTATTTATTTCGTGACGATTCCAAAGGTTCATTATTGAAAATAATAAACGAAAAGAGTACAAAATGCAAATACGCTTAATGACAAAGTTTGCCATAATTCCCACAACAAAAGGAGGACGAATCTTTGAAATTCAAGATTTCCGCTCAATAAAAACTTTTCATAAATCAAGGAACAAGTTGCAGTTAACTTTTTGTTTTCGAAAATACTTTATACGGTTGAGTAGCAAAAGTGTAATTTATAGCGGCAGAACGATTTTTTTTCTTCGATTTTTTTAAACATAAATTAACAAATTTTGGGAGGTATTTTTTTTTTTTCCTTTTTTCATACAACTGAGCTTTATTAGAATTTGTATTATAAAAAGGAACGGAACAATGGGTGGTCGGCTGGTGACCAGTGTTTTAGGGCTGTATCGCTATGTCCCCATATAGCAATGGCCTCAGATTCTGAGGTTGACTATGCATAGCAAAAATTGAGAGTGTTTTTTCGCGGACAATTTCAAAGGCTCATTACTTACTTACCTTTCACGTCCATAACGCAAAGTAACGTGGGTGGAAGGTTTAGGTAGCATATTGTGCTACTCTGGGGACGCCGAACTAGATTTTGATAATGACGGCCCCTTCCAAATTCATGAGGAGGATTTATTAATTTGTAAACTTTTCCTGATGACATATTTAACAACTCCCGCCCCTCAGTGGTATTTTCTCAATACTTTACAAACGTAGAGTATTGTCTCATTAGATATATTTCCCTGTCATTAGCTTCTCGTACAAGTCCAATACTTTACAAACACCCAGTAGTGTATTGTCTCATTAGATATATTNTAGTGTATTGTCTCATTATATATATTTGCCTGTCATTAGCTTCTCGTACATGTCCATGTCTAACAAGGCTTATGGTTAATAAGTCATGAGCCACCATAGCTGATTCGCACTGAGATTATTGTACTTAGTATACAGAGTGATTGTAGTTTGTATTTCTGTGACCTCACTCATTTATGGAAAACCAGTTGGTCCAACAAGGCCAAAAAAAAAAAAAAAAAAAAAAAAAAAAAAAAAAAAAAAAAAAAAAAAAAAAAAA
>JAAEEI010000309.1:16517-28985 GCA_012654025.1 Pachypsylla venusta
GCAAATCAATTCCCATTGATTTTCCATTTTCACTTCAGTCAGAGTTCTAATATTTCATTCCCTTCAATTGAATAGCTCATTAATAGAAAACAAATCAATTCCCATTGATTTTCCATTTTCACTTCAGTCAGAGTTCCAATATTTCATTCTCCTATTCATAGCGGCCAAAACCGCTTAATTTTGCCACCAATTTTAGTTTTTACTCAAACTTAATTTGAATTGAATTTGACGTCGAATAACATATTTAAACGTTAAATTCGTTTCAGCGGTTTGGTCAGAATGGGAAGTTGAAAATTGTATTATATTCCAATTTAAACCCCTGTAACTCAAAATCGGTTATTCCAAATAAAAAATCATATTATGTAAAACTTGTGGGAAATCAAATTTCACGTTCGGAACATACCAACTTTTAAAAATTGCTCCTTCCTTCGCATAGGTAGACGAAAAAATCGGAAAGAGGTCGTAGCCACCGATTGGCCGCTATATGACTATTTGGTAATTTTATGACGTCTGACCTCAAAATTATTTGCTGAACGGGCAATTACAGCTGAAAAAAGGTAATAAGTTAGACCTCACTCAAATAATGATTGTCGTGAGACATCAATAAAAAATGGGTGCGTGTACTTCTTTTTAAAAATAAATTTAATAATATTTCAAAAAAACATACTACCCCACGCGGGAATGAACTCAGAATCTACCAACTATGAAACAGAGGCCTTGCTACTGAGTATTTATCCGTCTTGAATGACCAATAGATATTAAAGAGACGTTAAGCCAAATAAAAAAAGTTCTAGTATTTCATTCTCTTCAATTGAATCGCTCATTTGAATAAGTGATTCATTCATTCACTCATTTGAACTATGGATCTCATTATTTTTGTTATTTTCTTTAATGATGAATTTCTCAAAGTTTTCATTGATGAAATTCAATCTTATATAATTTGAACCTCCATCGGCCCCCCCCCTCCTTAAAAAAATCATCAATTTTCTTGAGTATCATTAACAGATAAGGAGTGGGGGTGTAAAAATGAGATTATCTTAAATTTCATCCAATTACAAATCAAAAAGGCGTTCGAACGCTGGTGAGGGGGAAAACTTTTGACGTTCTCCATCACGCCCAAATTATTTAGCCAAGTTTGAACATGGGTTTATTTTTTTATTATTTTCATTTAATGATTTTCTATTAATGAGCAATTCAACTCCTCATTTACCAATTCTACTTAGGCTCGGCATTGTCTTGCTTAACTCTACCATGCCACAATCTTCTTTTCTGTCCCTAAGCTCTCCAGTTGTATCCTTTCCTGGTATGGTAACCCTAGCTTGCTTTTCGCACTATTTTGTAGAGACGGCGAGGAAGCGGCATCTGCTGATGACTTTTAAGCAGAGTTTTTCAAAGGCTGGATGCCCTTCCTAACACCAAACCTCATGTATTTACACGCGCCTGGGATAGTCACCTAATGAAACTGGCTTGCTCTCCTCGGTGTTTACCCAGTTTCTCAAAGGCTGGATGTCCTTCCTAACACCAAATCTTCTGTATTTACACGCGTTCGGGATCGTCACTTAATGAAACTGGATTGCTCTCCTCAATGGTTACCCAGTTTCTCAAAGGTTGGATGCCCTTCCTAAAATCAAACCTTCTGTATTTACACGCGTTCGGGATTGTCACCTAATGAAACTGGCTTGCTCTCCTCAGTGGTTACCCAGTTTCTCAAAAGGCTGGATGCCCTTCCTAAAACCAAACCTTTTGTATAATAAATTTAATAATATTTCAAAAAAAACATACCACCCCACCCGGGAGTGAACTCAGAACCTACCAACTATGAAACAGAGGCCTTGCCACTGAGCCACAATGTTTTATGGATATATAATGAGAAAATACAATATCTAAATTTAACTCTCATCATTTTTTCATAACTAACTCCATCTTGATATTTTTTTATAACTAACTTCATCTGTGTTAATTTTGTGTTACACTGACGCGGTGACAATTTTTTTGTTACAGGTGCGCGCGCATCTTAAAATATCACTCTCATCATTTTTTCATAACTAACTCGCATCTTCATCATTTTTTCAAGTGACTTCATCTGTGTTAATTTTATGTTACACTGATGCGGTAATAATTTAGTGTTACTCTGATGCGGTGATAATTTTTTGTTACAGGTGCGCGCGCATCTTAAAATATTGCTCTCATCATTTTCTCATAACGCGTCTAAAGAAGTATTAACTTCAAAAAACCACATTGGTCTCAGGATGTATTGTTAAACATTTCAAGAGATCTTCTTCAGTTTGGCAATCTGTAAAATATAAGGAGTATCTCTTCCCAAACGTCCAATCCTAATGGGAGGCAAAAGCAGAGAAAAAAAAAGAAAAAAATAAGTTTCTCTCTACACTCATACTTCTTGTTCCTGTGGTAGGTGACATTTTCAGATGATTGATGAAATTTTGAATGGCTCTAACATAAGGGCACTTATCTTGGCACTAATTATAACACAACATCAAAATCTCTATCTTTTCTCCCTTCCCTCTTGTTCATAGAGTAAACTTTCATCTCCCGCTGCTTCTTCATCTTCTTCTTTGACTCTCTCTTTTTCTTCAAACTTTAACGTGTCAGTATCGTATCATCTTTCATTTAAGTGATCTATCCTCTGTCATTAATTTCGATTCCTGATACCATTCTGTTAAATTTTGCATCCAGGACGCTCTTTTTCTTCTGTCATTAATTTCGATTCCTGATACCATTCTCTCAAATTTTGCATCCAGGATGATCTTTTCCTTCTATTCCAACAGTCCTCCTATCTCTATTTCTTCCAATAGTCCTCCTATCTCTATTTCTTCCAATAGTCTTCCTATCTCTATTTCTTCCAATAGTCTTCCTATCTCCATTACTTCCAATAGTCCTCCTATCTCCATTACTTCCATTAGTCCTCCTATCTCTATTTCTTCCAATAGTCCTCCTATCTCCATTACTTCCAATAGTCCTCCTATCTCTATTTCTTCCAATAGTCCTCCTATCTCCATTACATCCAATAGTCCTCCTATCTCCATTTCTTCCAATAGTCCTCCTATCTCCATTTCTTCCAATAGTCTTCCTCTCTCCATTTCTTCCAATACTCCTTCTAATGCATCTCCATTACTTCCAATAGTCCTCCTATCTCTATTTCTTCCAATAGTCCTCCTATCTCCATTTCTTCCAATAGTCCTCCTATCTCCATTTCTTCCAATATTAGTCCTTCTATCTCCATTTCTTCCATTAGTCCTCCTATCTCCATTCCTCCATTTCCCATCCCAGCATTACCTTTCTATTTCCTCTCCTTCGCCATAGTGATATTTATTACGTGACGATCTAATAGATTTTCTTCTCCTCCATTTCCACTTAGATTGGAAAAGATTATATCATTCCATATGAATTTTTTATAAGTAGATGATATGCATTGTCACACATGTGACGAACATCTCCACTCTCCCTCTCTCTGCCCTCTACCTCCCTCCGCTCTCTCCCTCCCCTCTCTCTCTGTCTTTCTATAAATCTTCTCCTTCAATACATTTACCTCTGTCGCTCATAAAATTTCTTTCGGATATTATTTTTATTTCATGATTTTCTTTTGTTTTTTCTAATATTTTTATTTGATTGGTGGTTCAAAATTGTGACGTCACATATACGGGGAAGCTTTTTTAGGAATTTGGCAACTATATTCAAATATCATGAATTTTAGTAAAGAATTATTTAAAGTGCATCCCGTCAACTTGACCCTGTATTATTTATCTGTTTCGTGTTTTGCATTATATTCATATATCATGCCTGTAACAATTGCATAATTAGTTTCCTCAAGTGCATCTCGTCAACTTGACCCTGCATTATTTAACTGTTTCGTGTTTTGCATTATATTCATATATCATGCCTGTAACAATTGCATAATTATTTTCCTCAAGTGCATCCCGTCAACTTGACCCTGTATTATTTATCTGTTTTGTGTTTTGCATTATATTCATATATCACGCCTGTAACAATTGTATAATTATTTTCCTGAAGTGCATCCCGTCAACTTGACCCTGTATTATTTATCTGTTTCGTGTTTTGCATTATATTCATATATCATGCCTGTAACAATTGCATAATTATTTTCCTCAAGTGCATCCTGTCAACTTGACCCTGTATTATTTATCTGTTTTGTGTTTTGCATTATATTCATATATCACGCCTGTAACAATTGCATAATTAATTTCCTCAAGTGCATCCCGTCAACTTGACCCTGTATTATATATCTGTTTCGTGTTTTGCATTATATTCATATATCATGTCTGTAACAATTGCATAATTAGTTTCCTCAAGTGCATCCCTGTATTATTTATCTGTTTTGTGTTTTGCATTATATTCATATATCATGCCTGTAACAATTGCATAATTAGTTTCCTCAAGTGCATCCCTGCATTATTTATCTGTTTTGTGTTTTGCATTATATTCATATATCATGTCTGTAACAATTGCATAATTAGTTTCCTCAAATGCATCCCTGCATTATTTATCTGTTTTGTGTTTTGCATTATATTCATATATCATGCCTGTAACAATTGCATAATTAGTTTCCTCAGGTGCATCCCTGTATTATTTCTCTGTTTTGTGTTTTGCATTATATTCATATATCATGTCTGTAACAATTGCATAATTAGTTTCCTCAAATGCATCCCTGCATTATTTATCTGTTTTGTGTTTTGCATTATATTCATATATCATGCCTGCAACAATTGCATAATTAGTTTCCTCAAGTGCATCCCTGCATTATTTATCTGTTTTGTGTTTTGCATTATATTTATATATCATGCCTGTAACAATTGCATAATTAGTTTCCTCAAGTGCATCCCTGTATTATTTATCTGTTTCGTGTTTTGCATTATATTCATATATCATGCCTGTAACANAGAAGAAGCAAAGAATTAGAAGACGATGAAGAGACAGAGGAAGAGATAATGGGATTAGGAGGAAATGATGAGGAGACAGAGGAAAGCATAAGAGACAGAAGAAGATAGAAAGGAATTAGAAGGAGACGATGAGGAGACAGACGAAGAGATAAGGGAATTAGGGGAAGAAGATGGGGAGACAGAGGAAAGCAGAAGAGACAGAAGAAGAGAGAAAGGAATTAGAAGAAGAAGATGAGGAGACAGAGGAAGAGATAACGGAATTAGGAGAAAATGATGAGGAGACAGAGGAAAGCAGAAGAGACAGAAGAAGAAGCAAAGAATTAGAAGACGATGAAGAGACAGAGGAAGAGATAATGGGATTAGGAGGAGATGATGAGGAGACAGAGGAAAGCATAAGAGACAGAAGAAGAGAGAAAGGAATTAGAAGGAGACGATGAGGAGACAGACGAAGAGATAAGGGAATTAGGGGAAGAAGATGGGGAGACAGAGGAAAGCAGAAGAGACAGAAGAAGAGAGAAAGGAATTAGAAGGAGAAGATGAGGAGACAGACGAAGAGATAAGGAAATTAGGAGAAGTAGATGAAAGGGCAGAGGAAGAGAGAAAATAATTAGAAGGAAAAGATGAGGAGACAGAGGAAGAGAGAAAGGAATTAGAAGGAGAAGATGAGGAGACAGAGGAAGGCAGAAGAGACAGAAGAAGAGAGAAAGGAAAGAAAGGAATTAGAAGGAGAAGATGAGGAGACAGAGGAAGAGATAAAGGAATTAAGAGTAGAAGATGATGAGACAGAGGAAAACAGAAGAGACAGAAGAAGAGAGAAAGGAATTAGAAGGAGAAGATGAGGAGACAGAGGAAGAGAAAAGGGAATTAGGAGAAGAAGATGAGGAGACAGAGGATAGCAGAAGAGACAGAAGAAGAGATAACGGAATTAGGAAGAATAAGATGAGGAGACGGAGGAAAGCAGAAGAGACAGAAGAAGAGAGAAAGGAATTAGAAGGAGAAGATGAGGAGACAGAGGAAGAGATAACGGAATTAGGAGAAGAAGATGAGGAGACAGAGGAAGAGATAAGGGATTTAGGAGAAGAAGATGAAAGGATAGTGTGGAAGTGAGAAAGAAAGGAGAACGAGATGAAGAAGCAGTGGAGACAGAGGAAAAGAGAAAGAAAGGAGGGATGAAGGGGGTTTGTTAGAAAAATGTAATGAATGCATAAATTTCAATTTTTGAAGAAAAAATGTCTTTTCTTCTCTATTTTTAATTCCGAAGAAATAGAATTTCATCAGAGTGAAAGGACACAGAGAAAGAGATTGATAGAGAGAGAGAGAAAGAGATTGATAGAGAGTGAGAGAGAGAGAAAGAAAGAGATTGATAGAGAGAGAGAGAGATCTTAGCTTTCAGATGATGTAAAGTTAATAGAGATTGGACGATAGAAAAAGTTCCGTTAAGCGAATTCTCTCTCCAAAAAAGAAGCCGTTCAGTATTTTTTCTGGATCCGACAGAGGAATTTGTTATTATTTATAAATTGAATTAAAACGAAACACTCACCAGAAATATTATTTATAGTAAATTAAAATTAAAACTAGCCGAGTCGACAGCATTCACTGGTCCGGAGCCGGCGGTTGGCATAGCGAAATGCTTGGCCAAGGCAGCTATACAGGCTGTTTTAAGTTGAATCACATTTGAGAACAGACAAAAAAATTTGATCACTTTTCAGGTTTTCCCCCATTTTGCTTTTGTTTTTTTAAATTTTTCATGGCATATTTGGAATCACCGCAATCCAAAACTACGATTTAGTGTTCATCTTAGACGTGACATCAGACTGGTAATTGGGTTGCTGACGGGTTACTGTGCTCTAAAGGAACACCTAAAAACTGTAGGGGTCAACAAGGGAACAGCGATGTGCAGGATGTGTGGAGAAGAAGAGGAGACGGCTTCGCACATTATATTTGACTGCCCATATATGGCGCTACAACGCTTCAGGGCGCTAGGGTTCCCGGATTGTGAACTCATAGAGATACACTCTAACCCAGTAGAATCTTTGCTGAACTTCATTAGGGGCTCGGCAATTTCAAGGCTGGATGAGAGATATTAGACGTGGAAAAACTGGTGTGCAATAGTCCTAACTAGTGGACGCAGCACTTGGAATTCCGAAAGGAAAGGCCGCCACAATTAATAATAAAAAAAATAATAATAGAGATTGGACGACAGAAAATGTTCCGTTAAGCGGATTCTCAAAAAAAAAAAAAGCCGTTCAGTATTTTTTCTGGATCCGACAGAGGAATTTATTATTTTTCATAAATTGAATTAAAACAAAACACTCACCAGGAATATTATTTATAATAAATTAAAATTAATACTTGCCGAGTCGAGTCGAAGTATGGAGGTGATAAACTAGTTTCAATTTTAATAAAAAAATTAATTTATTTTTTAAATAATAATAAATATTTTTAACACTTATAATTAACATGTTATTTAAAGCTCTAACAGAGGAAGCATATAAGATTTCATAAAAAGAAATTTTGATACCTCATCGACCCAAGAAAGATATTTTCAAAACTTATACCCAAATTTCTGACAGAATACAATTTCTGGCAGAACCTAATTGCCCCTCAACTATTAGAAGGGAGATCTAGATGGAAATTAAGTTTATAATTTTTTTTTTTTTAATTTAGCTTAACGTCTCTCTTTAACATCTATTGGTCAATCAAGACGGGGGTTTACCTTCCATTCGCTGGAAACTTGCAAACCAGCTACCCACATTGACCTCACCCAGCCTAGGTTGGGCCGGAAAAAAGAGCCAACGATACGTGGTGTTCCCAAGCGGTCATCCATCCAAGTACTGACTACGCCCACGTTGCTTAA
Organism: Pachypsylla venusta; assembly: GCA_012654025.1. Classification (NCBI taxonomy): domain Eukaryota; kingdom Metazoa; phylum Arthropoda; class Insecta; order Hemiptera; family Aphalaridae; genus Pachypsylla; species Pachypsylla venusta. The sequence continues at coordinate 24,291 of JAAEEI010000309.1, forward strand.
CTTCAGTGATCTGACGGGAACGCGTGTATTCAACGTGGTATGATCGTTGTCTACTTTATAATTTGATCCCTGTTTGATTCGAACTTATTTTGACACAGTGGTTTTTTTTGTTGAAGGAAAGATTTTAAATATTTTAAATTTTCGTCGTATCGACTGAAATGATTATTTGAATTTATCTATACTTATAAAAGCAAAGCTCAGTTGGTATACTGACTGACTAACGTACTGACTGACTGACTGATAATCAACGTAGCTTCACGATGGCTAAACGAAGAGACTTGAAAATTGGCACGCAGGTTCCTTTTAGTATGTAAATGCGTAATAAGAAAGAAAAAAAAATAAAGTCCAAGTGGGAGCAAGTTACCGCCAAAAATGACGCTATTTAGCGGGTCTTTTTGCAATTTTTTTCTGGACAAACTAAAAGAGATAACGAAAAATGACCGAGAATAGACCCCCAAAATAGTATATAAGGACCCCATAAAAAATATAAAATTTGAAAATTTCCGATTTCTATCCGATTTATTTTTCATCACCAAAAAATCGGAATTGAGAAGTACCACTTCGGGATGAGCGAGAAAGCTGAAATTTGATACAAAGGTGTTCCGAAGTACAAAAAGTAATATCTTTGAGTAAAATATTGAATTTTCTAAATAGAAGCCATGTTCACTCTGGGGGTCGGTTCCACCAATAATCTGAAATTGAGTTGCTGAATTTTGTAACCGTAGCGAAGCACCGGAAAACAGCTAGTATTTTATATAAATTTATCAAATTTAATTCTAAAATTGAAAAAGTCGATACGACGAAAATTTATAATATTTAAAATCTTTCCTTCAAAAAAAAAAAAAAAAAAAACATAACTTTGACACAGTTAATTGACGACGCGGAGGAACCTCTATTCTATATCAATAATTTTATGTCTCGGATTTCAAAAATTTGAACTATTTCAAAAATAGCAAATAAAAACATTTCATAACAACAGGGTGGAATTTTAGTTTTAAAATTACGATAATGTTTGCAATTCATAATGATGATTATTTTTTATTCTTCTTAACGTCTCTAGAGAAGATTTACACTATACCAAGTGTCCCAAAAGTCCGGGACCACCTGAATATCTTATGAACGGCTTTGTGTGGAGTTTTGAAATTTTTACATGGTATTACATTCCAAATTAAACCACCTCATGATGTGACCAATTTTTCTGGGGCGGGTCCCATGTGGTCACCAGGAGGTCCATTTTTTTTTTTTTTTTAAATACGAATCCCCATCTTGTGTTTTTCAGAAAGACAATGAAATTGGAAGTACTTTGCAAAAAAATTCACACGTCTAGCGTGTTTGGTTTCCAAATGGCGGCCATTTGAAATTTCCAAAATTATGACTTCCAAGCTTTGAATATATATTATTTTATTTATTTATTTATTTTATTTATACATATCAACAATAATGAGAGGTTCTCCCCCTAAGATAGACACTATCTTCTAAATTAGCAGGAAAGGATGTAAGGACTTAGCTCCATACAAAAATCGTTAGACACTTTTTGTAAAATTAGGGTCTTAACACCTCTTTGGAATGGCGGACATTATTTGTTTTTCTCGATGGACCCATTTTCGTTTATTATATTTACTTAAATATTATTTTTTCGTATGTAATTGATGGTTTTGTGTTTTCATTTTTTTTTTTTTTTTNGAAACTCGCTTAATGTAACGAACTCTAGTGGCTGTTCACATGTAACTGCTCCAGTTTCCAATTTTTTTTTTTTTTTTAATATCTGGCTTAAGCAGTTTTTCAACCACTACTAATATCCTCTCAAATATTGTGTTTTTTAAAATTATCTTTTTAGCGGTTTGTTGTAGAAACTTAAAATGTTGATATGTCATGGCTGGTGTTAAGGGCTTTTTGATTTTGAAAAGTTTATATATTTTTTTTTTTTTTTTTTTTTTTTTTTNGATTAAGATATTTTCTTCTATAAATGACTACAACACTAACGTGAACACCTGATCATCTTGATCCACTATTAGTTCTAAATTAAACCATCTTATCATGTATAGAAATTTGTTACATTCGTTTTTCTCTCATTGCGTATTATGACCCTGTATACAGTCAGAACCAAAATATAAGTGGATATTAAAATAAAGAAAAAGAACATAAAATAAGATTAGAAATGAATTGGAATTGGATGAAACACATCAACTGAGAACAAATGAGCAAATGGAATTTGAAGAAACAAATATTGCCATGAAAATATTCGGGCACACTTTTTGTTATCGATTGATTTTACGTATTTAAGCATTTAGTCTCGGGCATAGGGCACGAAATCGGGTCCCGTGTGCAGTTTGATGATACAAGTGTGGGAGAGGTGTCAGTCTCTTCGTATTGATCTCTAGAAAATGAAAATCCATAGTGGAACTCTCAAATTTTGTCGAGAGAACCACAATTCAAGATGGCGTCCAAAATGGCCGCCCAGAGTAAGATAATCTTTAAATTACCGCTAAGGATCGTGTGGGGTGTCTAAGTATATATTTTTTGGATCGTAAAATACAATTTTTTGGTCAACTCGGTCGCTCAACTCTCAGCGACACCGCAAATTCAAAATGGCAGCCGAAATGGCGGCCTACAAGGGGAATCATTAATAACAGGTTCTGGGTAAAAAACAGAGAGTCAATTTCAATGTTTTCGGAGTCTTAGATGCCATAAATACTATCCAGCTAATCGTTCGCCTTATGTTTAACCCCGAAAACCAAGATGGCGACCAAAATGGCCTCCTCCAAAAAAACAATCCTATCCTGTATTAGAAATTTGTTACATTTGTTTTTCTCTCCATTGCGTTATTATGACGACACCCTGCATACAGAAAGAAAAAGAACATAAAATAAGATTAGAAATGAATTGGAATTGGATGAAACACATCAACTGAGAACAAATGAGCAAATGGAATTTGAAGAAACAAATATTGCCATGAAAATATTCGGCCAAACTATTTGTTATCGATTGATTTTACGTATTTAAGCATTTAGTCGGCGGTCATAGGGCACGAAATCAGGTCCCGTGTGCAGTTTGATGATACAAGTGTGGGAGGGGTGTCAGTCTCTTCGTATTGAACTCTAGAAAATGAAAATCCATGCTCCACATGTGCCATGAGTAGGGTGGACATGAGCCATGAGTAGGGTGGCCAGTAATATTTGAGGCCAAAGCGGCACGCTGTATTTCTTTTTTGTTGTTGGGTGGGGGTTACCCGGGGAGGAAATGTGCGGAGGGCGGAGGAGAAATGTATTTGGTGGAATTTATTAAGGAGCGCAGTAGCGCTCCGCCCCGCCAATGCGGTAGCTACCAAGAGTATATTATACGCCACAGCTTACATTGCCGATTTCAGCTACTTCCAGAGGAAAAACTACACACCTCAGGATAAAAATTATTATTTCTAACGTATTGGGGCAAACTCAGAGACGAAGTATATGAAGTTTCAACAAAATCGGTTAAGTCAAATCGGAGATATAGGCTTCTGAAAAGTGCATTTTTTTTCTCATCGTCTGCTGCTGCTGCTTCTTTGATTTTGACGCATCTACAGCCAAAACTACTGGACCGATTTTGATGAACGATAGCTCATTTTTTTTCTCGTGAGTGGCAGATGTGCCTTTTGCAATAAATTTTTTATATTGTCCTTCAGACCCAAATTTCCGAAAACCCTCAAAAATGGGGGTATTTTTTTGATACACGTGTTATATATTTTCCGAACTAATAAACCGATATGGACGTATGAGGTACCATTTTAATCACCAGATCAAGCAGAGGTACATGGTTAGTACCGAAAATATACAGGGTGTTATATAAGACAAATAAATTGTTAGAAAGTTTATATTTTTCTTTAGTTTGGATTTCCTCACATGATAAAGGAATTTAGAGTCAGTAGGTATTTCGAAGAACGGAAGAGTGGATAGCGGGGCCCAAAATAGATTTCATATCTTTTTTGGGTTGATGTCTTGGCGGGGAATTTTTATAGCACGCAGTGGTATTTTTGGGGGTTTATTTATTAGTGTTAATTGCATGCAAAAATAACAAGGTACAGGGTGCGGCAATTAGTTTTCCCCACATAAATCGTGGGAGGGGGAGTGATAGTGGAAGGAGCGGGGGTTTGTGATATTCAACAGGAAATGACATCTAGTTTTTAGTTCCGCACAAGGTATGGTTTGCACTCCACGAATCTAGTTCCTGATCGAAAAACTATTTTGAGTTGAGTTCACAAATTTAGGACCACATCAGCAGTTTTGGGCTGTATTGGGTTACTCATGCAGCCAATCTTTCTCGTGAGATTCCACAGGACATGTTTCTCGGTCGCCAGATTTGACTTCCTGCGACTTCTTTCTGTGGGGTTACCTCGAGTCCGAGGTCTTCAAACATCGCCCTTTATCTTTTTTTAAAAAAAAAAAAATCTACAAGTATTAATTTTCAAGATCAAACTATTCCTTTTTTTCATAAAAAGGCATCAGGGAATGGTTTTTAGTTACACAAGAAGGGAAAATGTAGGTCAAAACCGAAAGCTTTTGACAGGAAAGTAGCCCATATATATAAATTGATGAGAAAAGTATCTCTAAGATAGATAAACCGACAATTTATATTCCCCATTTTATCCTGTATTACTATTGCGTATACAGAGTGTATCAGTAATGCGCGGATATAGCCCTCTTGTATTTGTGTGTGTGT
>JAAEEI010000309.1:29110-41172 GCA_012654025.1 Pachypsylla venusta
CTTGTGTTTTTCTGTGGTATCAGTATACAATTAAAATATAATAATGCAGAATGTAATCACCGAGGGGGGCGTTGCTGAACTTCAGTAATCTCGCTGGACGTTGCTGAACTTCAGTGATCAAACGGGAACTGGTGTATTCAACGTGACATAGACGCTGACTATGTCACGCTCTCTAATAAACAAACATTTCCGACATTAGTAGCTCAGTGACGTAGCTTAGGCCCACATTCTTTTTTTCTTGTGGAGGGTGACGGGGTGGGGTATTTTTTTGAGCCAATCTATCATCTTCTATCTATATACTTATAAAACGCAAAGCCCAGTTGGTATACTGACTGACTGATAATCAACATAGCTCCACAATGGCTAAACCTAGAGACTTCAAACTTGGCACACATATTCCTTTTAGTATGTAGGTGCGTAATAAGAATGGAAAAAATCGAACGTTCAAGAGGGAGCAAGTTACCGCCAAAAATGACGCTTTTTAGCCGGTCTTTTTGTAATTTTTTTCTGGGCAAACTAAAGGATATAACGAAAAATGACCGAGAATGGACCCCCTAAAAATAGTGTATCGGGACCCCAAAAAAAATATAAAATTTGGAATTTTCCGGTTTCTCCCCGATTTATGGACAGTTTTCACCACCAAAAAATCGGAATTGAGAAGTACCACTTTGGGATGAGCGAGCCTGCTAAAATTTGATACAAAGCTGTTCCGAAGTACAAAAAGTCATATCCTTGAATAAAATATTGAATTTTCTAAATAGGAGTGGTACTCACTCTGGGGGGTCGGTTCCACCAAAATCCAAATTTCGTAACCGTAGCGAAGCTCGGGAAAACAGCTAGTAAAAACATAAACCCATTTGTGTCATATTGGCAAAGTTTTTATTATAGCCATCCTGTATTTTGAAAACCAAAAAAGAACTTAATATTAAAAGAAATTACAAAAGACAGAGAGAGAATTAGAAGAAAAGAAATAATATGACAAAAATACATTAAGAAGACAAAATAAGAACAAAAGAAAACAATAATAAAGGAATTGAAAAAAAGAAAAATTAGGTTAAATCCGAGATGATTGAACAAAACAGAGACATAATTAAATGTACAATAAATGTACCGGGTTCACAGAATGAACAAAACAAAGACATAATTAAAATTACAATAAATGTACCGGGTTCACAGAATGAACAAAACAAAGACATAATTAAATGTACAATAAATGTTCCGGGTTCACAGAATGAAAGAAACTAATTTGCGATTTGTTGTCATAAATAAAAATTTAAAAAAATCTGACCAAGTTTTTGGGTTTATTTGACATGTGTTAATACAGAATGCTCTTACCATTCCCTTTCTAGACTGGATTGATGAAAACCGCTAAAAAGCGGTAAAAACCACCGACGGCATATTTGATTGCACCCAAAAGTTTCGATGCTTACCCCAATTATGACATACATACCAAATTTCAAATCTTTAGCTCTTACCATTCTCTTTTTAGAGAGCAATAATGAAAACGCTAAAAAGCTGCAAAATCTGCCAAGGGTATATTTGATTGCAACCAGAAGCCCAGATGGGCCCTACATACCAAATGTCATCCAAATTGGTCAACGCTAAGCGGCAAAAGTCCCCACGCCGTACGGTGTACAGCTCACCGAGCCTAAGTCTAGGTATTTATTTTTATTGATTGTGGCGGCCTTTCCTTTCGGAATTCCAAGTGCTGCGTCCACTAGTTAGGAATATTGCACACCAGTTTTTCCACGTCTAATATCTCTCACCCAGCCCAGAAATTGCAGACCCCTTAATGAAGTTCAGCAACGATTCTACTGGGTTAGAGTGTATCTCTATGAGTTCACAACCCCGGAACCCTAACGTCCTGAAGCGTTGTAGCGCCATATATGGGCAGTCAAATATAATGTGCGAAGCCGTCTCCTCTTCCTCTCCACACATTCTGCACATCGCTGTTCCCTTGTTGACTCCTATGGTTTTTAGGTGTTCCTTTAGAGCACAGTGACCCGCCAGCAGCCCAATCACCAGTCTGATGTCACGTCTGCTGAGATTGACAATTCTCTTTGCTGTTTTCTCTGAAGGGCCCATAATCATCCTTTTGGAGAAAGAGGAAGTCCCGTGGCCCCGTTCCAGGTCTCCTTGTGTTTTTCAAAAGACCCAGTCTTCTATAGCTGCCTTGGCCAAGCATTTCGCTATGCCAACCGCCGGCTCCGGACCAGTGAATGGTGTCGAGGAACCGGCCCGAGCTAGCTCATAAGCTTTTTTAATTCCCTCAATGCCCTCGTGTCCAGGTACCCAATTTATATGGATCCCGTTCCTCCTGGACACCTCATTGAGGAGTAAGCCTTGGTAAATACAGAAGTTTTGGTGTTAGGAAGGGTATCCACCCTTTAAAAAACACTGCTTCAAATCAACGATGAGATCATCTTCAAAAAACGAGTTTCTACGCAGTTTCTATGGATACTGTGAGAAGCAAGCTAAGGTTATCATGCCAGGAAAAGGTCACAGCTAAAGAGAGTAGGCACCGAGCAGAAGGTTGTGGATTGGTAGAATTAAGGAAAGCAGCGCCGACCCCAAATAGAATTGTGAGAGGGTGAAGTTAAAGAAGAAGATTTTATATTGAAAGTAAATTGACTCGTTCATTTCATTAAGCTTTACCCCCTTAGGTCTGGAATCCTTACACCTCAGCCTCATGGGATTTTGTGTATTGGTTAAGCTTATTTCTCTAGTTAAGATTCCTCCCCACATAGTGTACACAATGGGTTTTCCCTAAAGATTCCGCAGGTGTTTTTTGAGACCACAATGCCCCGTTATTATGACAAGTCTCATCTGTTTTCGACTTAATCGAAGAAGATCAGCAGTTAGAGATTTTGATGGTTCGGCCATCATTTGTTTGCTGTGTCGTTGTCCTGAAATTTGAGTCCAGTGAGACCTATGACTCTCTCCCATCCATTGTCTCACTGAATTGCGTGCTTCAGTTTTGCTGATACCTATTGCCGGTTCAGGACCAATAAAGGGGTTTTCAGACCCCTTTCTCGCCAGCTGGTCAGCGCGTTCATTTCCTGCAATCCCTTTATGCCCTGGTAACTACTCCAGGTACACCCTGTTGAGTCTGTCCAGCTCTGTTAGGGTTTGCAGGCACTCCCAGGTTAGCTTTGATCTACTCTGGAAGCTACTATCAGCCTTTATAGCTGCTTGGCTGTCAGAAAATATAAAGATTTCTCTACGTTGGTAGCCCCTCCTTAACTTTTCCCGTGCGTAAAACTTGACTCAGAACACTATGGAATTTCTGAACATTCTTCTGTAGTGCATTGACTCTCTGATCATATATTTCTAATCAAGTGGTTCTTTCTTTTTTATGTTCACAGGTAAGATTAGTTGTAAAGATTGAAAGAAATGTGAAATGGACAGCCTCAAAAATCGACATCAATCCGAAACAAGTACGTTTAACCAATTATGTTTTTAGTGTTATATATGATATTCGCATTGTTTCATTGCTTTGAATTTTAGGATTTCGTTGGATCCAAGATTCCTCGCCCGGCAAGAGGGGGGAATGGGGGGGAGATACGCCAGGCCCGGGATTTCCTAAGAGGCCCGGTGAGAAATTTATCATAATGAAATTGTTCATGTTTTTTTTTTTCTGAATAATAAATAAATCAACTTAAAGGTATTGAAAAATATTCAAACACACAAAAATCAGAAGTTTAGCGATGGTGGGCCAAAATGCGACAATGGCTATTGCAGGACACTGATTTTAAAATATAGTGCGACCTTTCAGCTTGTACAGCAATCATAAATATTGGTATATTTCGTAAACATTAACATCTGATAATCGAATTATTTGTTGCCAAGAAGAAGCGTGCACGCTTTTTCACATTACTGCACATACGGTGATTTTAGATGGAAGAATAATAAAGGGTAAATTTTTCCCGTCGGCCCGAATTGTCGGACTACGGCCCTGCAAGATTCCATTCATTTTTGTGTTCTTTAAGGGTCAAAAGAAGAATATCGATATTACCGATATTGATACCATCGAAAGTTTAATATCGATAAGCGATATGAACGGATGGTCAAATATCGATATAACATATCGGTTATATCGAAACCTTAACATCGAGATTGGGCATGGTCGATATAAATATCGACATTCCTAGCAGCAAAACAGCATAATTTCTGACGTAGGTACCTTTCGTTTTTTTTTTTTTTTTTTCGTTGTAACAAAATCTTAATATCGATATAAAATATCGATTATGTAGAAACTCGAATACCGATAATATCGACATCCCTACATCAATTTAGGTTCTCAAACTATTCTCAGAAACTCCTCCGCTTATCCTAACACAGAGAAAAATAAAAATTCCGAAGTTTTAATTTTACTCACCAGAGAATTTTGTTTTCAATCATTTTGTTTTGTTTACATTTTGAAATTTTCATTTGGCGCAGAGATTTTTTGATAAGAGTGAAGGAAACATAAAATGGCGCGGGCTTGGGGCACTAAAAAATAAAAGTACACGGGTGTGTACATTGGGCGTCTAGCACTACAAAGCACTTTTTACACTTGAGCCTGAGGAGGCTAGGTATAATACCAGACCAGCGACATAAAGTTACATAATTTGCTTTATTAATGAAAAAAATAATGAACCTTCGGAATCGTCACGAAAAGAAAATTGTAAAATCAACACTCCATTTACACTAAACTTTGTTCTTTTAATTTTCACTCCAGTCAAATATTTAATTATCAAATCTGTCAACAAAATCAACACTGTACAATTATTAAAATGAATTTTGCATTGACACCAAACTTTGTTCTTTTAATTTTCACTGAAGTCAAATATTTAATTATCAAACTTGTCAACAAAATCAACACTGCACAACTCTGCATTGACACTAAACTTTGTTCTTTTAATTTTCACTGAAGTCAAATATTTAATTATCAAACCTGTCAAAAAAAAAAAATCAACACTGCACAATTAGTAAATTCAACTCTGCATTGACACTAAACTTTGTACTTTTAATTTGCACTGAAGTCATATATTTAATTATCAAACATGTCAACAAAATCAACACTGCACTATTAGTAAAATCAAATCTGCATTGACACTAAACTTTGTTCTTTTATTTTCACTCCAGTCAAATATTTAATTATCAAACCTGTCATCAAAATCAACACTGCACAATTGGTAAATTCAAGTCTGCGTTAACACTAAACTTTGTTCTTCTAACTTTCACTGAAGTCAAATATTTAATTATCAAACCTGTCATAACCATAACGCCAAGTACGAAAATAATGGAAGAACATTTTTCTCACTGACAACAAAAACGACGACACCCATTAAAATTGTCACAAAATCAAAATTTATCTACTAAGAGAAAAAAAAAGGAGAAAATAGAAAGAATATTCCTTTTTCATTCTTTTGAAAAAGAAGAAGAAAGAATGATGAGGGTAGAAGATTGAACAAGAAGGAGGAGACATTTGGAAACAAAAGAGAATAAAAGAACATGTCAGAGAGTAGCTTTTGAACAAAAGAATCTTGGTGTAATTAAAAATGAAGTAAAAAAAAAATAAATAAAACTTGTAGAGGTAAAAATATACAAACACAAATTGTAGAGCAATCTAGACAGGGCCTTGTTCTAGCAACAAAAAACAACAAAGCTGTGTAAAAGAGATGTTTCAGGAAGTAGAAAAGAGAATGATGATGTAGAGGAAGTGGTAAATGATGATAAATATACAAACAGAAATTGTAGAGCAATCTAGACAGGGCCTTGTTCTAACAACAAAAAACAACAAAGCTGTGTAAAAGAGATGTTTCAGGAAGTGGAAAAGAAAATGATGATGTAGAGGAAGTGGTAAATGATGATAAATATATAAACAGAAATTGTAGAGCAATCTAGACAGGGCCTTGTTCTAGCAACAAAAAACAACAAAGCTGTGTAAAACAGATGTTTCAGGAAGTAGAAAGGAGAACGATGATGTAGAGGAAGTGGTAAATGATGATAAATATACGAACAGAAATTGTAGAGCAATCTAGACAGGGCCTTGTTCTAACAACAAAGATGTGTAAGAGAGATGTTTCAGGAAGTAGAAAAGAGAACGATGATGTAGAGGAAGTGGTAAATGATGATGATGATCTTGAAAAGGAAGTGAAAGTTAATGTTGAAAAGGAAATGGCCGATGAAGAAGAAGTCGAGGAATATCACATTGAAAAGAAACTGGCCTATGTCATGATATTGATGAAAGGCAAATGAAAAATGATGACGTCAAAAAGGAAATAGCATTTTATGTTAATGAATTAGAAACCATGGTCTTGTGGAACCAAGAATAAGTTCACAACAAACGATTTATCGCTACTAAGGACGACTCATACGAATGAATGTATTCTGACCGAATGTTCATAAAAAATAGGGGGGCGGGGCGTATTATGATGACCTTGGCTGACTTGTCAAGGTTGTCCTTCAGAGTCAGATGAAGGTCAACTTCATTTTCGGATTCCCCATTTAATGTAAAAAAGGTATTTTCAACAGTATTATGTCACAATGTTTGTGGGCATCATAGCATTACAAGGTATTTTCAACATTCACTCCAATATCACTAAGCCTAAGCTACACTTAACCAATTTCCTTATAATGCTACCACTTGGCGCTATTACCATAGCTACTCAATTGTCCTCAGGAGGCTGAGTTACCCTCAAACACAACCAGACCAAGTAGAAAATTCGAAAAAAAACTTTTTCAAATTTTCGACCCGTCCGGGAATCGAACCCAGAACCTCCGTGGTGCAAGCCGAGTGTGATGCGCACTCTGCCTCGGAGACGTACATTCCCCATTTAATTCTACGTTCATTTGACTATTCACTTCATGTTTTCGTTGAACATTTTTGCGCCAATTTTGGGAATGTTTTTTGGACTGACATACCCGTGTGGCATATTGAAATGTATTGCATTTTTATAAAAAAAAATTATAAAATGAACAAAAGGAAACCATGGTCCTGTGGAAGCAGCAATAAGTTTACAACAAACAACTTATGGTTACTAAGATCGACTCATACAAATGAATGAAGGTTAATGGAACCCCTTCGAGTGAATTCAAGCGACTACACGCTACAAGTTATTAGAAGAGATTCCATTAATATACATTCATTTGGATTATTAGTCGCTCATAATAACGTGTTGTCGCTTGTGTTAGCGTGAGCTTGCAGTCGCTTCAAAATGAGTACCACACCCAAACTACCGTAGGTGATATTGGCGTACAGAATCCTGTTCTTTACTTGGTATTCTATCTTTTAAACTTATTTTCCATAATTTATCTTTAGAAGATATTAACTTTTTAAAATAAATTAAAACAAAACACTTACCAAAATTATAATTATTTATGAAGAAACTAGTTTCGAATCATTCGATTCATCATCAGTCTAGTCGAGTATAAGGATGGAAGTTGACTGACTAAATATTTTTCAACACTTATAATTATCATGTTATTCAAAGATTTAGAAGATAGTGTCTATCTTTGGGAGAGAAACTTATATATTACTAGCAGGATACGCCCGCTTCGCTTGGCGCCTTAGAGGCATGGCCGTTTATAGTTTCAACCCCAAAAGTAGCCTATGTCCTTTCCTAAAGTTTAGTCTATCTCCATACCAAATTTCATCAAAATCGGTTCAGTAGTTTAAGCGTGAAAGCGTAACATACATACAGACAGACAGACAGAGTTACTTTCGCATTTATAATATTAGTATGGAAGTATGGATTGTTGTTATCTATAACAGAGAAACTCAATGTAACGATAGATCTATGTTTGTATGTATATTTATATGTATGCATCATTCATTGTTTAGTCAAAACGGTAAGAAATATCGAGAAATTGATAGAAACGGAACCCCTCTCCCCAAATCATTGGCTGGAACCCCAGAAAAAATCAAAAAATGTCGAACCGTTTTCGAGAGTTACAGCCGATTTTTCGATTTTGACCGATATCTTAACTTTTGTCGCGACAACATATCAACTCAAAGCGAGAAATTTTTATGTGATCTTTTAAGCCTTAATTAAGAACATAGTTTGCAAAAACTGTCCAACTGTTTTCGAGTGAGGACCGTTTTTTGGATTTTCGTAAGGAATACTATTAGTATGGAAACGGCCTTGCCTTCAAATCGCCAAGTTGGAGGCCGTAGCGAAGTGCGGACAAACAGCTAGTGTTTAATAAAAATAAATAAATATTCAAGTCATTTCCATATTACATCCTTGATGAAAAGCTCAATCCATTTTTCCTTTGTTTGAAAGTCGGTATTGTGGCATTCAAACTTGTAAAATTATGGCATACAAGTTGGAACTCAGGAAATAAATATTCTGGAACTTGACCTGGCGCACTGCCGTTCGCTCAGATTTTCGGATTGAAAAGGTCTGATTTACATATGTCTAAAGGTGATTTTCATATTTAAACGCGCCCCTTTTTCCCCCGCGGCGGGCGCCCCAATTGGAATATTTAAAAATCCTTTCTTAGCGCGCATCTAAGACCTACATGCCAAGTTTCAGCCTCCTAGGACGTACCAGTGCGGAGAAATCGCGATGATGTCACGTGAGTGTGTTTCTCTTTTATATATATAGATGTTGCTATCTTTATAGGGGGGACTCTTATTTTACTATTTTCATATTTTCAAGTTCAATAAGCTCAATTTATTATTTTTTTACATTTATTATTTAAAAAAATATTTTATTTATTTTTAGTATTTCTTTCTTTGTCAATATATTATTCTGAAACTTTTCTTCCCGTTTTTTTTCGAAGTCCTTAATATAGCTTCGTATTAAGCCATATTAATTTATTTTGACTGTTTAATTATTTCGTTTGCATAGTTTCTGCTATTTTCATTTAAACTCTTTCAATGATTATATTTCTACGTTCTTAATCTTCTTTTTTGTGTCAAATATTTTTAATCCTTTGTTTCTGAATATTATGGTTAATTCCTAAGTCATTATGCTTGTCTATGTCATTAGTTTTGCAGTTTATTTCTTTTTTTCATCTTCCTTTTATTCTTCTTCTTCCATCTTCTTCCTCTATTATTTATTATATCTCATATTTTTGTGCTATTTTTTCTTAAATTATTCAATTGTTTATTTTTATTTTCTATTTGTTCATTATTTTTTCCTTTCTCTATCAATTCATATTTCTTCTTGTAAAAGTATTTTTCCTTCCACTTTTCATACTTCTTCTTGTAAAAGTATTTTTCCTTCCACTTTTCATACTTTTCTTGTAAAATTATTTTTCCTTCCACTTTTTAATAAACTTTGATAATGATTGTTTACTCTTCCTTCACATTTTTGATCGGTTTTTATTTGTTTATGCTCTATCTTCATTATATTTTTGTGGTTCTATTTATTCTTTTTTTTTATTTGTTTAATATTACCATAGTTTTTTTTTCCTTCTTCTATATTATTCATTTCTTTCAAAAAACCTTTATCGTTTTTCTCCTTTCTTTCAATTTTACTTGATTTTTACTTTTTCTCTATTGTTTTTTCTATTCTTCAAACTCTCTCTCTGTTTATTTTAGTTGTCCCCATTTTTTTTCTTTCCCCCTCTTTCGAACTTGAATATTTGTTTTTAATTTTTTTTTTACAACTTTTTATTGTTTTTCTATCGTTTCAAGTTCTTGTACACAATATATAGTTTTCCCACAGTTGTTTTATTCCATTTCTTAAACTTTTTGTTCTCTCTCTCTTGCACCATTATATTTCTTTAGTTTTCTAACTTTTATGTGGGCTCCGTATCCGAAATGTAAAACCAGAAGAACTTATTACTAAACCTGCATTGATGTCTGTGGCTCCGTGTGTACAGTTTAGAGAGAGATCTTTTTTTTTTTTTTTTTTTTTTTTNTTTTTTTTTTTTTTTTTTTTTTTTTTTTTTTTTTTTTGGTTGGTCATTCGATATTGTATGTGTTACGGTCCAAGTAGATAATGCGGTAATTGTATACAATGACCGGTTATTTTATACAATTCCCAGAGTCTTTTGTCAAAGTAGGAAATAATCTTTAAAAATCATTTATTTCCTACTTTGACCTGTCTTTGTATACAATGCCCAGAGGTGCTTGGTCAAAGTAAGAAATTTAAATTTCAACGATCGACACGCAAGCCCAGTGCGTTTGTTTATTACGTGCATTTTTGATTCCGTTATCAGTCTGCAGTGTTGATTCTTCGAAAGTGATTATATAATTTTTTAGCGAGCCGTTATCTTTGTGTTTTTTAGTGAACAATAAAGTTATCTTTGAATTGTTTTGTTTATCTACGTTTTCCGCAAGAGTTTAATCGAGGCATGGCCGATCAAACGTTTCCTAACTTCTCTGGGGGGAGGGGGGCGTTTATCTTATTATTTTTTTTATATAAGCGTTAAGATAAAAGTAGGAAATAGATGATTTTTAAAGATTATTGAAATATGAATTTCTTACTTTGACCAAGTAACTCTGGCCATTGCAAATGATTTTTAAAGATTATTCCCTACATTNCCGATTTATGGACGGTTTTGACCACCAACAAATCGGAATTGAGAAGTACCACTTCGGGATGAGCGAGAAAGCTGAAATTTGATACAAAGGTGTTCCAAAGTACAAAAAGTCATTTCCTTCAATAAAATATTGAATTTTCTAACTAGGAGCGTTGCTCACTCTCGGGGTCGGTTCTACCAAAAACCCATAGTTAAGAAGTATCATTTCGGAATAAACGAGAAATCTGACATTTTATACGAAGGTGTTCCGCAGTGCAAAAAAATAATACTCAAATAAAGTATTGAATTTTCTAAATAGGACCCATGTTCACTCTGGGGGTCGGTTCCACCAAAAATCTAAAATTGAGAAGATTTAATTCCGCGATCTCGAAATTGTTGTTGAAATTTGTAACCGTAGCGAAGCCCGGGAAAACAGCTAGTATGATATAATTTTAACGAAAAGGATTTGATGGCTCTTCGGCTGAAAGTGTTATGATATGAAGAGTTTTTTCCCTATCCCTGTCTGTTTATGCACAAACTAACTTTCCTTAATACACCAATATTTTGAGAATTGTTCAACCGATGAAATTGTCAATGATTTTCAAGGTACCTCCCAAACTAGTCACATATCAATTCCATCGATTTTTTTTCTCCACGTTTGATCTTTGGTTTGACATAACTACCATGATCTCTCATTAAATCATTTTGAGAATTTTTTTTTCCGCAAAAGTGAAATGGTGAGGAAGCTATACTAACCTACTTGGCAGCGGTTTCCTTTCATTCATTATCCCTCTCAGCTTATTTTTTCACTATAAATTGTTTGTTTATGGCTCTAACTAAAGAAGAAAAGTAGATAGAAAATTCAATCTGGTGGTGTAATAAAATGTAAGATTTATTGCCATTAAAGGCGAAAAAAAGGAAAGAAAAATACACAAAAAAAAAAAAAAAAAAAAAANAAAAAAAAAAAAAAAAAAAAAAAAAAAAAAAAAAAAAAAATACAATAACAATATTTCAAATGTGAAAAAGTCAGTAAAAGCGAGGCCTTTATGCATGATATTGTGGTAGAAGAATAAGATAAGGAGTTTGGGGAAGAGTTTTAACGCTAGGAGTTCATAGATTAGGTCTAAGCAGTAAAATATTAGCTCAAGGATATTATACCTACGGGGTGACTGATATTATGAATAAGATAAGAAGGTAAAATAATATGCTGGAAGCAACCAAGAGAAACTGACACCCATTCAAAAATCCCTTTGACATTCTTCCTTAAACCACTTCGGTACCATTGAGGGATAGAGGTCCCGAGAGAATTTGATAATCCAGAGTGAACACAGCTCCTATTTAGAAAATTCATATTACTTATTAGATATTAATTTTTGCACTGCGGAACACCTTCGTATAAAATTTCAGCTTTCTCTCTCATCCCGAAGTGATATTTCTTAACTATGGGTTTTTGGTGGAACCGACCCCCAGAGTGAGCACGGCTCCTATATAGATAATTCAATATTTTACTCAAAGATATTACTTTTTGCACTGCGGAACACCTTCGTATAAAATTTCAGCTTTCTCTCTCATCCCGAAGTGATACTTCTTAACTATGGGTT
>JAAEEI010000309.1:41573-52100 GCA_012654025.1 Pachypsylla venusta
CAGTATTAGCAATTAAAGTTTCAATCTGTGTCTTTGTTTTATGGATTTGATTGTTGTTAAATATTTCTCTATGTGGAAATGTATACAGATTTCCAGTATTAGCAATTAAAGTTTCAATCTGTGTCTTTGTTTTATGGATTTGATTGTTGTTAAATATTTCTCTATGTGGAAATGTATACAGATTTCCAGTATTAGCAATTAAAGTTTCAATCTGTGTCTTTGTTTTATGTATTTGATTGTTGTTAAATATATCTCTATGTGGAAATGTGCTTCGTGTATCTAGAAAATCCTCTTCCATTCTATTCCCGAGTTTAAATACTTCGATATTTCTAATGATACCGAGCAGATTATCTTTTTCCTTTATATTTCTCCAGATTGTGGTTTTTATTTCATTCTACTGACCATTTTCTATGAAAGAATATCTTTAAAAAGGTGTGATGTGCTCTTTATTTGGTTGTTTCGAAAGCTTTTAACGAGTTAGACTAAACAATACCAGGCCCGTATCAAGGATTTTATTATCGGGAAAGGGTGGGCGGGGTCATGTAAAGGGAGTCTTATCATATAGGGATTATCATCATAGGTTATCATCCGGTGGGCTGGTTTGCAACAACTCACAATGAGTTGTTGATACTTGAGAATTCTTACGGATAATTCAGTAGCATCTCCTTGATTTCTGCATGGGTAATGGAAAAAATTTAGTTTCTGACCCTGCCCTTTGTCGTCTTTTTTTTTGTTTTTAAGGAATTTAAATGTGTTAAAGCTAATGCTTTATCACAATGCAGTTCCCCATGTTATTACTAAATTTGTTGCCTTCGCATGGATACGAACCAACAGCCTCCTGGTTACGAATCCGTCATTCTTACCAACTGAGCTACTGAGGCTGTCTTAGTCGTCTTTTTCGAATGGCATGGACTTTGGGTGCCTTTGAAGTATTCTTTTTATGTTACCCTATCCACAGGGACATCGGGGGGATAGAGATTATACTAGTGGATTAAGATGATCTGGTAATCACGTTAGGGTTGAAGTCATTTATAGAAAAAATATCTTCGTAAAATTTTAATAAAATCCTTTTTAAAAAACAGAATATTGAGCCACCTGCCCCGCCCCCGCGGGAGGGGGGGGGAGCCAGGTTTTACTTGACATAGTATCCCAATTTCAGTCAACTTAATCTGACATTCAATCTAACATTTATCGATAAACTAGCTGTTTCGCCCGTGCTTCGCTACGATTCTTATATTGCTAGTTTTGTTTTTCAAAGACAATGGAAATTGGAGGGGGGGTATTGGTTTGTGCCCAGTCTGTATATTGCAACCAACATTTAAACGTTTTGCTAGGCGCTTTACAGGCACCGTCATTCTGACTGTTAGTATTTTCTAAATTCTATTTTACCCGTTCCCGGTTTCGAATCTGTAACTCTGGAATGGCTGGCCATACTTTTGCAGAAAATGTCCTAAAATAAGGATTAAAGGGTCACCTAAAACTTTCTCGCTTTGAGTTGATATGTTGTCGCGACAAATTTTAAGATATCGGACCGTGACTGTCCTATTTTGGTGAATAAACTATAAATTTGGCCGTAACACGAAAACGACTTGACATATTTTAGTTCTGATAATTTTCCTAGGGTCGTAGATCATGATTTTGGGGGGTCAATTCCCATCAATTTTTCGCTATCTGCTACCGTTTGGGCTGTGGTATTGTAACAGACAAACCCTCATAGGTACACACAAATTTCTGATTTATATATTAAGATTTATCCAAACTTCTCTGACACAATGTAGACCATGATAACAAGCACACAAGCAGTAGTTGAAGATCTCTCATTAAAATCTAAAGTCCCCTCTCTTTATTTACCCTTAAGTTTTTCCTCTACAATTCCGTCATTTCTTTTTTCTTCTTTACTGTTTTTTAATTCCTATGCAAAAATACCTATTTGTTTATTTTCTTCTGAGATTTTCAAGAACATTATTTTGTCTTTTCTTTTGATTTCCTCTTTTGTCTCTCCAATTTCTTCTTATTTATTCAAAAACCATTCACATTACCTCAGATTATATCAGACAACTTTCATTTTTCATTCTCAGATTGTCAAGAAACATTATTGTGTCTTGATTTCCCATTGTGTCCCTCCATTTTTTTCTTCTGCAATTTCTTCTCATCTATTCTTAATCCATTTCACAGTGCATCAAATGCTCTGCCAACCGACGTTCCTCTTTCATTCTTTCTTCTAACATTTTCAAGAAACATTATTGTGTCTTGATTTTCCATTGTGTCCCTCCATTTTTTTCTTCTGCAATTTCTTCTTATCTATTCTTAATCCATTCCTTTATTTCACAGTGCATCAAATGTTCTGCCAACCGACCTTCCTCTTTCATTCTTTCTTCTAACATTTTCAAGAAACATTATTGTGTCTTTATTTTCCATTGTGTCCCTCCATTTTTTTCTTCTGCAATTTCTTCTTATCTATTCTTAATCCATTCCTTTTGTTCACAGTGCATCAAATGCTCTGCCAACCGACCTTCCTCTTTCATTCTTTCTTCTAACATTTTCAAGAAACATTATTGTGTCTTTATTTCCCATTGTGTCCCTCCATTTTTTTCTTCTTCAATTTCTTCTTATCTATTCTTAATCCATTCCTTTAGTTCACAGTGTATCAAATGTTCTGCCAACCGACCTTCCTCTTTCATTCTTTGTTCTAACATTTTCAAAAAACAATATTGTGTCTTGATTTCCCATTGTGTTCCTCCATTTTTTTCTTCTGCAATTTCTTCTTATCTATTCTTAAACCATTCCTTTACTTCACAGTGCATCAAATGTTCTGCCAACCGACCTTCCTCTTTCATTCTTTCTTCTAACATTTTCAAGAACATTATTTTCTTTGTGATTTCCTCCTTTGTCCCTTGATTTTCTTCATCAATTTCTTATTATTTATTTTTTAACCATTTCTTTTTTTCACACTCCCCAAAACATTCTACAAAACGACCATCCTCTTTTGTTCTTTTAAAATCTTTTATTATTTTTATCTCTTGTTATTTTAAGTTCATCTCTTCCATTTTTTTTCTTTCTCTCTGTCTCTTTCATAAGATCACTGAAATTAAGTAACGGATAGCGAGATTTTAGTTTGTGCGTAACCACCTATTTATTATAGGTTCGAGCTTTTTGATGTTCGCTATTCCAAACCCACGCGGAATGTGAGGGGTCAATTTGGGTAGCCGATTGGTAAGCGACCAGCAATAGATGTTAAAAAGACGTTAAGCCAGCGTCTATGGCACGTTGAATACACCAATTCCCGTTGGATCACTGAAGTTAAGCAACGTCCGGCGAGGTTGCACCATGTGTGTGTCCACGTGGGTTTGCCCCCTCGTGATGCTGGCTAATTTCCCGGCCCAACCCAGGCTGGGTGAGGTCAATGTGATTAGCTGGTTTGCAAATTTCCAACATTATTGTGCCTTGATTTTCCATTGTGTCCCCCATTTTTTTCTACTGCAATTTCTTCTTATCTATTCTTAAACCATTCCTTTACTTCACAGTGCATCAAATGTTCTGCCAACCGACCTTCCTCTTTCATTCTTTCTTCTAACATTTTCAAGAACATTATTTTCTTTGTGATTTCCTCCTTTGTCCCTTGATTTTCTTCATCAATTTCTTATTATTTATTTTTTAACCATTTCTTTTTTTCACACTCCCCAAAACATTCTACAAAACGACCATCCTCTTTTGTTCTTTTAAAATCTTTTATTATTTTTATCTCTTATTATTTTAAGTTCATCTCTTCCATTTCTCTCTCTTCCCCCTTTCTTTTTTGTATAATGGGGTTTAAAAATGTCTGAACTTTTAACTTTATGTCTTCTGTATATGTTTTCTTTTGTAAGTTTTATATCTTTTACTTGTGTTTTCTTTGTAGTCCTCTGCTCTAATCTATTAGGTATCTATGTTTGTGTTGAACTTTTTATAACTGACAAATTTTTATAGCTATAATATAGTTTAAAATGGAGTATTTTATTTTTAATACTAATAATATTTGGGTCAAACTTTGAAAATTTAGAAAACTTGTAGATAACACCTTTAAAGAAGGCTGCGTTAGTAGGACGTTGAATAGTTTCCATATGATCACTGAAATTAAGTAACGGAGAGCGAGATTTTAGTTTGTGGGTAACCGCGTATTATAGGTTCCAGCTTTTTGATATTTGCTACTAGCTGATTCGCCCGTGCTTCGCTACGATTCTTATGTTGCTATCTTTGTTTTTCAAGGACAATGAAAATTGGAGGGGGGGGGGGGATTGGCTTGTGTTCAATTTGAAGAATTCCCTGACTTTTGGCGTTTTTTCCTAAATTCCCTGACTTTTCCCTGACATTTTCCAGTCTCCTAAAATTCCCTGACAATTCCAGGTTTTCCAGAATTTCCAGTCNTTGACATATTTTAGTTCTGATATGTCAAGCCGTTTTTTTTTTATTTTTTATTATTTTTTTCTGAATCCAGGAATACCTAGTGTAACTAGTGTAAGCTTGGTCAAAACTCATAATACCTAGTATAAGTTGCCCAAAGCGCGGGGCCCTTGGCATTTGCAAAAATAATTTTCCTGGGTTCGTAGATCATGATTTTGGTGGGGTCCATCCCCATCAATTTTTCGCTATCTGCTATCGTTTGGGCTGTGGTATTGTAACAGACAACCCCTCATAGGTACACACAAATTTCTGATTTATATCTTAAGATTCTCAAACCACGCGGAATGTGAGTTATGTGAGGGGTCAAATTGGTAAGCGACCGACAATAGATGTCAAAAAGACGTTAAGCCAGCGTCTATGGCAAGTTGAATACAGGAATACACCAGTTTTCGTTCGATCACTGAAGTTAAGCAACGTCCAGCGAGGTTGTACCATGTGTGTGTCCACGTGGGTTCGCGCCCTCGTAATGCCGGCTATTTTTCCTGTCCAACCCAGGCTGGGTGAGGTCAATGTGGGTAGCTGGTTTGCAAATTTCCAGCGAATGGAAGGTAAAACCCCCATCTGAAATGACCAATAGATGTTAAAGAAACGTTAAAAGCCAAATTTGTTTAAAAAATAAAGAAGCCTGCATTAGTAGCACGTTGAATAGTTTCCATAAGATCACTGAAATTAAGTAACGGATAGCGAGATTTTAGTTTGTGGGTAACCGCGTATTATAGGTACGAGCTTTTGTGATGTTTGCTATTCTCGAACCACGCGGAATGTGAGGGGTCAATTTGGGTAGCCGACTGGTAAGAGATGCTGGCAATTTTTCCGGCCCAACCCAGGCTGGGTGAGGTCAATGTGGGTAGCTGTTTTGCAAGTTTTCAGCGAATGGAGGGCAAACCGTCAAACCAAATTCCAAAAGAAAAAAGATAATTTAATTTGATAATAGAAAATAGTCATAATGATAATAGGAAATTTATATAAAGTAATAAAAAAAATTATTACTTTATATTAAAAATGTATCGCAGAAAATGTGAGAAAAACAATTTTAATTAAGAAATAGGATTTCTATCATAAACGAGACCCCAATAATATTTGTTCATTTAGGAACTCGCTAAATCAAATATTTGTCAACCCTAAAAAACTACCTGATCTCGGGTCGGAAACCGGGGAGGAGTAAATGGTAGTAAATTGGCGTCCTTTTCAATATTTTTTTTTTAAAAAAAATTCGTTTTTTTTGGCCATCATGGATCCATTTTGGACGATAGTACACACGCAACAGAGACATGGCCGTAAAAACATTTCCAAACCTCTCTAGTTGGGTTAAAATTTATTTTAAAGAAAATCAAAAAACGACCATATACTCCTCCCCGTTTCCAGAACCATCTGATCACATCATAAATCAACGAAAACGGAAGTCAAAAGTCCGCCCCCCCCCCTTGAATTATTTGTAATTTATAAATCATTTAATAGTAAAGAATAAAATATTTTCAGACATTAATATTATTTTTCATTTAAAGTATTCAATTTAGAATAATTAATTATACATCAAAATAAATTTAGACTATTTTTAATTTAAAACTATAATCGTAAATAAGGAAGCATGACTTTTGTTAGCATTCAGCCATCTTGATCTTGTTAGTGATTTGTAATCCGTTGTGTCTCGTGTCTTGCGTTTGCGTCTCCCAATTCAATTTCTCAGAAATTTAATTAAGTAATTAAAATTTAACGAATTTAAAAAAGTAAAGTGTTTTTACATATTTAAAAGTGTTTAATTCTTCATTTAAAAGTAAACTCAAATAACTTTTTCGATAAATAATCGGTAATTTTCTAACTGTACAGGTCTGATCTCCCTGTCTTTTCAAAAATATACATAATTCGTTGATGGAGTCGCGTCCGCGTCCGTTTTTTTTTTTTTTTTTTTCAAGTTAATTAATTAAAATCTAATAAATAAACTAATGGGCGATTATTGTTAAGTGAATTTTTGAATTAGAAGTGAATTTTTCTTGAGTTACAGGAAGTCTATTTTTTATTTAACTTAATAAAGAATTCGTTGTTATAAGCTAACCGAGAGGGGAACTATGGGAAGTTTCAGTAATAAGAGGGGAAATTCGGATGTTCAAAATCAATTTACATTCTTAGAGAATCGAAAATTTTTCATTTGCATTTCAGTTTTTTTATCATCATTATTTTTTTTCTCTTTTTTTTTTTGATCATTCAATATTTATCTAAATTAAAAATTGCTGGGTTCTTGTTTTTCTTAAACTTGAGAAAAAACTCAAAGCGTAGGGATGGCACGATGTATCGGAAATCGATATATTCCGATATAATATATCGATATCAATAAATCGATATATTTTTCACAATATATCGCTTCATATATGTACACTAATTTAGGCTTTTTTCAAAGTTCTTAATATAGCGATAAAATTTTGAAGTTATCCATTTTTTTTTTTTTTTTTTTTTTTTTTTTTTTTTTTTTTTTTTTTTTTTTTTTTNTTTTTTTTTTTTTTTTTACTCGAAGTTTTCAATTTTAGTGGGATTCTACTTGTCCCTTTGAAACTGGTCATTGTTGAAAATTGGAAAGTAGGGGAGGGTCAGATTAGGAAAGTACAGAGAGGGGACGACATTTCCGCCAATTCACGATATATATCGTCGATATATTTGAAATTCGATATATTTTTGAACGATATTCCATCACTATCAAAGAGAATTGTGAAAAAATTGAATGAAATTCATTAACTGAGTTAAAAAAAAGAACTCTAGGGTTTAACAGTTATGATATAATCGCGCGAGCTCGCACGAGTTCGGTTTGTTTTATGAACATCACTTGTGTAAACTTTTTTCATTTTTTTTTTTTCATCTTTGGCTTAACGTATCTTTAACATCTATTGGTAATTCGAGACGCGGGTTTTACCCTCCATTCGCAGAAAACTTACAAACCTACTAGCCACATTCGGCCTGGGTTGGGCATCAGTTGAACACCCACATATTTTCACATGAGATTTTGTAAACAATAATCGCTCTTTATGTTATTGTGTTTAGTTCTGATTTAAATTTCAATAAAGTAAATCTAAATTCTTTTTGATCGAACGAATTCCGAGGTTTAGTTTTAACTCCACTATTTTTTTCTTTTCGTTCTACCATAATTCTCGAACGTCCGATTTTGATGAAACTGGTATGGATATTATTGTTTAGGATAATTATTGGTTTATTAGACATTTTGGGTCGAATGAGAACTCATTTTAGGTGAGTGCAGTGTACTGGTATAGTTCTGTTAACAATAGACTTAAAATGGTCCATTATAAATCCCACTATTATTTTCAATAAGTAATGAACTTTGGAATCGTCACGAAAAAAAAAATATATATATATACCCCTCCCCCTCAAAAATCCGTTTGGTCCACCGCGCCGTCCCCACTTAGTGTTCACCGATTTGGATGAAATTTTTTGAGTAAGTCCCGAAAATTTTCGGTGCAATTGAAAGTACCGTTAGCGGTTTTTCCGCTTTTTAGCGGATTTCATTGATCCGCTAAAAAGCGGAAAAAATAGTAAGAGATAGAAACTTGAAATTTGGTGTGTATGTCATATTTGGACTCCCATTGTACCATTAGGTGCAATCGAATAAACTGTTGGCTGGTTTTTTCCGCTTTTTAGCGGATTTCATTGATTTTGTCTAAAAAGAGAATAGTAAGAGATAGAAACTTGAAATTTGGTGTGTATGTCATATTTGGACTCCCATTGTACCATTAGGTGCAATCGAGTAAACTGTTGGTGGTTTTAACCGTTTTTAAGTGGATTTCATTGATTTTGTCTAAAAAGAGAATAGTAAGAGATAAAAACTTGAAATTTGATGTGTATGTCATATTTGGACTCCCATTGTACCATTAGGTGCAATCGAATAAACTGTTGGTAATTTAATATTCCAGTCCAAAAAGATAATGGCCAGAGACTAGAAATTTGGTTTGAATAACATAGTTATTTGGGGGTTTGGAACTTTTTTATGCAATTCAATATAATGTTGGATGCTGGCGACTTTAACCGCTTTTAATCGGAGATCAGTATTGATCGAATTTTTTTTTATTTAATTTTTAATTCTACTACGTATTAGATGCTAACATAAAAACGTAGAATATCAATCTTTTTTTTGGGGTGGGGTGGGGTGGGGTATTTTTTCAGCCAGTAAAGTAATAAACCCAATCTATGAATCGAATAGCTAAATGTCTTTTTTTTTTTTTTTTTCAATTTGGCCTTTNAATATTTGATATCCCCACTTCTAAATATTTGGTAAGTGTATTTTAAAACCTTGTGTCGAAGTGGGGGGTAGGGGAAGCGCCATATTTATCAAAATTTATCAAAAAATGTCCATACTTAATTACATTCAATCAGTATTTGGCGTTCGAGGGTTATTTTGGGGGGAAAAGGAAACATAGGACAAAAAGTTTATTTTTTTAACCCTTTTTTCCCTCGGTATCGTTTATCGTAATTTTATATTTTTTAATTATTGTGTGAGTGGCATAGTGATTTCTAATATCGTAAAGCGTCAGAAGTTAGATATCCCTGAACACATAGAAAATAATAAATTAAAATTATAATAGCCAGTGTAATTAGAAATAAATATTGAAATCTTTAAATAAAATGTTAATTATAGAAGTGTTAAAAAGTATTTATTAATAAATTATAGTTATTAAAAGAAAATCACCAGAAAATATTTCTTTTAAGTGTTTTTTTGTAATATTTATTTTTAAATTAATTTATAAAAAAAAAAAAAAAAAAGAATTACCTAGTAATAATAAAATAATAAAAAAAAAAAATTGCAAAATGTCAGGGGTTAGGTACCACTGAAATAAACTTAATAGTTAATTTAAATTTAATTTAAAATTCAATATGACAAAGGTGTAATTAGTTATAGATTAAGTAAATTAATTGTAAATTGCACCTTAATAAAATAAATAAATAAAATGATCAGTGTAATTAATTAAATTTAAAATAACTTTTCCTTCATATTGTCTTGTTTGTTTATAATTATAATTCCTGTGATATTTTTTCGTGTGCTGAAACATATTTTGTAATGTCCAAGAGTTGATAATTTTCATCCAAATAAGGTAAGTTTTCTCGGCGAGTCCGCAGTGTGGAGGGCCCTAAGGTCCAAAAATAAGGTAGTCACGAAGTGACCTGGTATTTTTTTTTTTCTGAGGCCCCATTGTCGAAATGTTTCGCAAGATTTCTCAGTAATAGGTAACACTGATGTACCCACAGTGAAGTTCTTGAAGCCATGTATGTGGATACATAGGTTTAAGATTCCTTAGAATCAAAAGCGAAGCCGCTGATAAACCCCGAACAAAGTCTTTCTGGGGGCCCTTTGAGCGTTGTATAAATTTAAGACGTCTCCGATGCAGAGTTCGCATCATGCGCGTCTTGCATCAAGGAGGTTCCGGGCGGCTTTTTCCAATTTTCTACTTGGTCTATATTTGTGTTTGGGGGTAACTCAGCCTCCTGAAGACAATTGAGTAGCTATGGTAATAGCGACAAGTGGTATCATTATAAGAAAATTGTTAAGGTTTAGCTGAGGAGTGACTTTTGATAGAGAAGCGATTTTGGAGGATAGCTTGTAGTGCTGTGACGCCCAAAAATTGTGACATAGTAACACAAAGAAATATTACATTTACCTACTACATTACTTTCTTTAACTTTAATACCCCTTTAATTTTTTAACTTTAATACCCCTTTAATATTTGAATATTAGGGGGGTTAAAAACCGCTGACACATTACAAATTTTGAGCAAAAATACCCCCACCCCTAATATTCAAATAAAATTATAAATATACTAGCTGTTTTCCCGGGCTTCGCTACGGTTACAAAATTCAACATCAATTTCGACATCGCGAAATTAAATCTTCTAAATTTTAGATTTTTGGTGGAACCGACCCCCAGATCACGTGAATACGGCTCCTATTTAGAAAATTCAATATTCTACTCAAAGATATTACTTTTTGCACTGCGGAACACCGTATAAAATTTCAGCTTTATCGCTCATCCCGAAGTGATACTTCTTAACTATGGGTTTTTGGTGGAACCGACCCCCAGAGTGAGCACCGCTC
>JAAEEI010000309.1:63210-81485 GCA_012654025.1 Pachypsylla venusta
CACGAGAAAAAAAATGAGCTATCGTTCATCAAAATCGGTCCAGTAGTTTTGGCTGTAGGTGCGTCAACATCAAAGAAGCAGCAGCAGCAGACGATGAGAAAAAAAAGTATACTTTTCAGAAGACTATATCTCCGATTTGACTGGATGGATTTTGTTGAAATTTCATATACTTCGTCTCTGAGTTCGCCCCATACGTAGGAAATAATCATTTTTATCCTGAGGTGTGTAGTTTTTCCTCTGGAAGTAGCTGAAATCGGCAATGTAAGCTGTGGCGTATATTATACTCTTGGTAGCTACCGCTTTATTTTGACTTGGCGGGGCGGAGCGCTAGCGCGCTCCTTAATATCTTTTACCAAACTTTTGAATACCTATATATTCAAAAGTTCCGTCCATGCATGTTCGCCAAGAGAAATTCTGCGTCCCTGACGACATCTTCGTTACGAGCTATTGGATTTTTCCACACAGATAAAAAAAAAAAGTTGAAAAAATGAAAAGATATTTATTTTTATTGTACCCTCATATTTATTGATGAAATTGGTAGCTACAATAAGAATAGCTACAAATTTCATCAATAAGAATATCTACCAAATTCATTATTAAGGATAGCTACCAATTTCATCAATAAGAATATCTACCAAATTCATTATTAAGGATAGCTACCAATTTCATCAATAAGAATAGCTACAAATTTCATCAATAAGAATATCTACCAAATTCATTATTAAGGATAGCTACCAATTTCATCAATAAGAATAGCTACTAATTTCATCAATAAGAATAGCTACCAATTTCATCAATAATAATATAATATTATTGATGAAATTGGTAACTATTCTTAATAATGAATTTGGTAGCTATTCTTATTGGTGAAATTGGTAGCTATTCTTATTGATGAAATTGGTAGCCATTCTTATTGATGAAATTGATAGCTATTCTTATTGATGAAATTGGTAGCTATTCTTATTGATGAAATTGGCAGCTATTCTTATTAATAAAATTGGTAGCTATTCTTATAGATGAAATTGGTAGCTATTCTTATTGATGAAATTGGTAGCTATTCTTCTTGATGAAATTGGTAGCTATTCTTCTTGATGAAATTGGTAGCTATTCTTATTGATGAAATTGATAGCTATTCTTATTGATGAAATTGTTGGATATTCTTATTGATAAAATTGATAGCTATTCTTATTGATGAAATTGGTAGCTGTTCTTATTAATAAAATTGGTAGCTATTCTTATAGATGAAATTGGTAGCTAATCTTATTGATGAAGTTGGTAGCTATTCTTATTGGTGAAATTGATAGCTAGCTATTAAGTGTTTTCAATAATATAATATATCTAATTTAGGCAACCAAATTCATTGGTTTTGGTTTATAAATTTCTATTCTTATTGATGAAATTGATAGCTAGCTATTAAGTGTTTTCAATAATATATTTAATTTAGGCAACCAAATTCATTGGTTTTGGTTTATAAATTTCTATTCTTATTGATGAACTTGATAGCTAGCTATTAAGTGTTTTCAATAATATATCTAATTTAGGCAACCAAATTCATTGGTTTTGGTTTATAAATTTCTATTCTTATTGATGAAATTGATAGCTAGCTATTAAGTGTTTTCAATAATATATCTAATTTAGGCAACCAAATTCATTGGTTTTTTAGGTTTATAAATTTCTATTCTTATTGATGAAATTGATAGCTAGCTATTAAGTATTTTCAATAATATATCTAATTTAGGCAACCAAATGCATTGGTTTTGGTTTATAAATTTCGAAAAGTATGAAACTCTGAAAGCGACCGAGAGGTAGGAGATTTTTCTAAAAAAAAAAATTGATATGTTGCTTAAATTGGGATACTATGTCAAGTAAAACCATAATGAAAGTTAAAAATTACTATATCTTCACTTGACTAAAAAATAATAAACATGTTAAAGAGCTAACTAGTTTCGTCCTCTCCTGAGAACATCATCGGAGCTAGTGTCAGAGAAATCGAATGAAAAAGTACGACAAAAAAACCCTTGGAATATTTCTTAATGACATAATAATAATACTGCCAGGGCAGCCAAGTTCATGTCAGTCATAAAAGGCGACCAGGGTCAAGGGCGGAAACGATATCTTTTCCATTGCCCATGCAGAAAGCAAGGAGAAGCTACTGCATTATCCGTATGCATTCTCAAGTTTCAGCAACTCATGGTGAGTTGTTGCGAACAAGCTCCACGGGTGTTAAGCTATGATGATGAGATGTCTTAATGCAGAAAGCAAGGAGAAGCTACTGCATTATCCGTAAGGATTCTCAAGTATCAGCAACTCATGGCGAATTGTTGCAAACCAGCCAATGGTTGTTAACCGATGATGATGAGATATCTTAATGCAGAAAGCAAGGAGAAGCTACTGCATTATCTGTAAGGATTCTCAAGTATCAACAACTCATGGCGAGTTGTTGCAAACCAGCCCAATGGTTGTTAACCGATGATGATGAGATGTTTTAATGCAGAAAGCAAGGAGAAGCTACTGCATTATCCGTAAGGATTCTCAAGTAATAGCAACTCATGGCGAGTTGTTGCAAACCAGCCCAATGGTTGTTAACCGATGATGATGAGATGTCTTAATGCAGAAAGTAAGGAGAAGCTACTGCATTATCCGTAAGGATTCTCAAGTATCAACAACTCATGGCGAGTTGTTGCAAACCAGCCCAATGGTGGTTAACCGATGATGATGAGATGTTTTAATGCAGAAAGCAAGGAGAAGCTACTGCATTATCCGCAAGGATTCTCAAGTATGAACAACTCATGGCGAGTTGTTGCAAACCAGCTCCACGGCTGTTAACCTATGATGATGAGATGTTTTAATGCAGAAAGCAAGGAGAAGCTACTGCATTCTCCGTAAGGATTCTCAAGTATGAACAACTCATGGCGAGTTGTTGCAAACCAGCCTCATGGCTGTTAACGATGATGATGAGATGTCTTAATGCAGAAAGCAAGGAGAAGCTACTGCATTATCCGTAAGGATTCTCAAGTATCAGCAACTCATGGCGAGTTGTTGCAAACCAGCCTCATGGCTGTTAACCGATGATGATGAGATGTCTTAATGCAGAGAGCAAGGAGAAGCTACTGCATTATCCGTAAGGATTCTCAAGTATGAACAACTCATGGCGAGTTGTTGCAAACCAGCCCCATGGTTGTTAACCGATGATGATGGTCCAAACCTTTGGGCCAATAAAATGTTGTACGTGATTTCATGCCTTACTCTATAGCGAATGAGTTCATGGGGAAATGTGTGCGAAAGTAAACATTCCACTGGACAGAAAAAGAGATAAATTGAGATATATTATTTGAAGAAAAAGAAAAAAATAAATCAAGGATCCCAGGAGGGAAAATGTGATGAAAAATAAAGACAGCCACCGAGGAGAACAAGCCAGCTGCATTTGGTGACGGTCCTAAGACTGTGTAAATGCAGAAGGTTTGGTGTTAGGAAGGGCATCCAGAAGTCAATGTAGCCACCGAGGGGAGCAAGCCAGCTGCATTAGGTGACGGTCCTAAGGCCGTGTAAATACAGAAGGTTTGGTGTTAGGAAATGTAGCCACCGAGGGGAGCAAGCCAGCTTCATTAGGTGACGGTCCTAAGCCCGTGTAAATACAGAAGGTTTGGTGTTAGGAAATGTAGCCACCGAGGGGAGCAAGCCAGCTTCATTAGGTGACGGTCCTAAGCCCGTGTAAATACAGAAGGTTTGGTGTTAGGAAATGTAGCCACCGAGGGGAGCAAGCCAGCTTCATTAGGTGACGGTCCTAAGCCCGTGTAAATACAGAAGGTTTGGTGTTAGGAAATGTAGCCACCGAGGGGAGCAAGCCAGCTTCATTAGGTGACGGTCCTAAGCCTGTGTAAATACAGAAGGTTTGGTGTTAGGAAGGGCATCCAGAAGTCAATGTAGTCACCGAGAGGAGCAAGCCAGCTGCATTAGGTGACGGTCCTAAGCCTGTGTAAATACAGAAGGTTTGGTGTTAGGAAGGGCATCCAGAAGTCAATGTAGTCACCGAGAGGAGCAAGCCAGCTGCATTAGGTGACGGTCCTAAGCCTGTGTAAATACAGAAGTTATGGTGTTAGGAAGGGCATCCAGAAGTCAATGTAGTCACCGAGAGGAGCAAGCCAGCTGCATTTGGTGACGGTCCTAAGCCTGTGTAAATACAGAAGATTTGGTGTTAGGAAGGCCATCCAGCATTTGAAAAACTCTGCTTCGAACCAATGATGAGAGATCATCAGCTAAAAGCGAGTTTCTACGCAGTTTCAATTGATACTGTGAGAAGCTAGCTAGGGTTACCATGCCAGGAAGGGGATGCAGCTAAAGAGAGTAGGCACCGAACAAAAGGTTGTGGCATGGTAGAATTCAGGAAATCAACGCCGACCACAGATATAGTTGAGAGGAGGTGAAGTTACAGAGGTAGGAGGTGGGAACTGATTGTTCAATGCAGCTTAGGCTTGGTTAAAAGGTTGTGGCATGGTAGAATTAAGGAAATCAACGCCGACCACAGATATAGTTGAGAGCTGGTGTAGTTAGAGAGGTAGGAGGTGGGAGGTGATTGTTCAATGTAGCTTAGGCTTGGTTAAAAGGTTGTGGCATGGTAGAATTAAGGAAATCAACGCCGACCACAGATATAGTTGAGAGCTGGTGTAGTTAGAGAGGTAGGAGGTGGGAGATGATTGTTCAATGTAGCTTAGGCTTGGTTAAAAGGTTGTGGCATGGTAGAATTAAGGAAATCAACGCCGACCACAGATATAGTTGAGAGCTGGTGTAGTTAGAGAGGTAGGAGGTGGGAGGTGATTTTTCAATGTAGCTTAGGCTTGGTTAAAATGTTGTGGCATGGTAGAATTGAGGAAATCAACGCCGACCACAGATATAGTTGGGAGTGAAGTTACAGAGGAAGAAGGTGATTGTTCCATGTAGCTTAGTACTTGGATGGTCCCTGTAGCCCAGCCTTGCTATGTCTCAGGCCTGAGACGTCCTTCCACCGCCTCAGATGGTTTTCGAAGATCCATCCGTCAATGAAATTCTTGATCTCAGTCGTTCTTAATCCGATCACGAGCTCCGGCCCAATGAATGGTGTCGCTGACCCCATTCTTGCCAGGTGATCGGCTTGTTCATTGCCGGCAATACCATTGTGACCTGGCACACAAGCAAAGTTAACCCGGTTGTTCTGTGCCAGTTCCTTTATTGCCAGCTGGCATTCCCAAGTTATCTAGGAGTTCGTGCTATAGCTGACTATAGCCTTCAGCGCTGCCTGGCTGTCAGAGAAAATGTGAATCCACTTTTTAGAGAGTCCCATTTTTATGATCTCCTCTGCGCAGGTGCGTATTGCGAAGATCTCTGCCTGGTACAACCCAGCGTACGTCCCCAAGGGCAGAAATATGTCTAACCTGGGTCGCACGCAGTGGATACCAGCCCCAGATCCCACCCCTGACGCTGGCTAAGTGGCTACATTAAATTTCAATATTAAAACAAAAGAAGTGAAAGTGGAAGATTATAGTTAGAGTGTGTGCGGGATGACCGTCGTTAGAGAAAATTTGTCATAAAATTACAATATTTTAGGCCACACAGGATATAAGGGGAAAGGGATTAGGGTTTGATGGAGGGGTGGAGTGTGGGGGGAAGTAATTCTAATCATGTAGGAAATTGTAGGATAATAAACAATGAATTGGGGGTGGGGGGGATGTAATGGTTTAATGAATATTCGTGCCATTTGAGGAACATTCCTGACCAGTGGCAGTCCGTGATGAAATCTTGCGTGGGAAATAAAAAGTATGAAAGTCAAAGTTATTTCGTTACTATTTGATGGAATAGTTCGATGTTCGGTTTATAATTATCTATACTTATAAAACGCAAAGTCCAGTTGGTATACTGACTGACTGATAATCAACGTAGCTCCACGATGGCTAAACCTAGAGACTTGAAACTTGGCACACAGGCCCCTTTTAGTATGTAGGTGGGTAATAAGAAAGGAAAAAAATTAAAGTTCAAGTGGGAGCAAGTTACCGCCAAGAATGACGCTGTTTGGCGGGTCTTTTTGCAATTTTTTTTCTGGGCAAACTAAAAGAGATAACGAAAAATGACCGAGAATAGACCCCCCAAAATAGTATATAAGGACCCTATAAAAAATATAAAATTTGAAAATTTCCGGTTTCTATCCGATTTATGGACGGTTTTCACCACCAAAAAATCGGAACTGAGAAGTACCACTTCGGGATGAGCGAGAAAGCTGAAATTTGATACAAAGGTGTTCCGAAGTACAAAAAGTCATATCCTTGAATAAAATATTGAATTTTTCAATTGGGAACGGTGCTCACTCTGGGGGGTCGGTTCCACCAAAAACCCATAGTTAAGAAGTATCACTTCAGGATAAGCGGAAAAGCTGAAATTTTATACGAAGGTGTTCCGCAGTGCAAAAAGTAATATCTTTGAGTAAAATATTGAATTTTCTAAATAGGAGCCGTGTTCACTCTGGGGGTCGGTTTCGCCAAAAATCTAAAATTGAGTTGTTGAATTTTGTAACCGTAGCAAAGCACGGGAAAACAGCTAGGCTTACTATATAAATCAGAAATTTGTTTGTATGTACCTATAATATGTATAAGGGGTTGTCTGTTACAATACCGCAGCTCAAACGGTAGCAGATAAAATTTATGGGAATGGACCCCCCAAAAATCTTAATCTACGACCCCAGGAAAATTATCAGAACTAAAATATGTCAAGCCGTTTTCGAGTTGCGCTCAAATTTATAAATTATTAACCAATTTCGGACAGTCACGGTCCGATATCTTAAAATTTGTCGCCACAACATATGAACTTAAAGCGATAAAGTTTTAGGTGGCCGTTTAGTCCTTATTTTAGGACATTTTCTGCAAAGGTAGGGCCAGTCATTGCGGTGTTACGATTTCAAAACAGGGAACCGGTAAAATAAAATTTAGAATATACTAAAAAGTCAGAATGGCCGTGCACCTAAGGCGCCTGGCCAAACGTTTAAACTTGGTTTTTAAAGGCTGCAATATACAGAGGGTGTACACAGTCCAATACCTCCCCCATTTCCGTTCTCCTTGAAAAACAAAAATAGCAATATAAGAATCGTAGCGAAGCACGGGCGAAACAGGCAGTGTTCAATAGAATTATGCGATATTGTTCACATTGAAACTTATTCCAAATGATGAGTGCCACAAATCTAGTGACAAATAAGTATCGTAAAAATGCTTTTTCCAAAAATGTTTCGGCTTTTCGTACCTATATTATGCTTGAAAAGGTACGACACAATATATTTCCTTAAAAAATCATAGGAATATTTCTTAATGAAAATTATATTTTTGTTTTGACGGTCCAAACGTTTCCCCTGTGGATAGGGGGCCTTAAATGGAATACTTCTAAGGCATCCAAGTCCATTCCAATCGTAAAATGTGACCAAGGGCAGGGTCGGAAACGATATCTTTTCCATTACCCATGCAGAAAGCAAGGAGAAGCTACTGCATTATCCGTAAGGATTCTCAAGTATCAACATCTCATGGCGAGTTGTTGCGAGCCAGCTCCACGGCTGTTAACCTATGATGATGAGATGTCTCAATGCAGAAAGCAAGGAGAAGCTACTGCATTATCCGTAAGGATTCTCAAGTATCAACAACTCATTGAGAGTAGTTGCAAATCAGCCCCACGGCTGTTAACCTATAATGATGAGATGTCTTAATGCAGAAAGCAAGGAGAAGCTAGTTCATTATCCGTAAGGATTCTCAAGTATCAAAATGCAGAAAGCAAGGAGAAGCTACTGCATTATCCGTAAGGATTCACAAGTATCAACAACTCATGGCGAGTTGTTGCGGGCCAGCTCCACGGCTGTTAACCTATGATGATGAGATGTCTTAATGCAGAAAGCAAGGAGAAGCTACTGCATTATCCGTAAGGATTCTCAAGTATTTACAACTCATGGCGAGTTGTTGCAAAGCAGACCATGGCTGTTAACCTATGATGAAACTGGCTGTTAACCTTTGAAATCGCCAGGAGTTGTTGATATTTGAGAATCCTTACGGATAATGCAGTAGCTTCTCCTTGCTTTCTGCGTTATCATCAGAGGTTAACAGCCGTGGGGCTGGTTTGCAACAACTCGCCATGAGTTGTTGATACTTGAGAATCTCTACGGATAATGCAGAATCTTCTCCTTGCTTTCTAAATGGGTAATAGGAAAAGATATCTCCCCTCAGTCGCATTTTTCGACTGGCATGGACTTGGGTTCCTTAGAAGTATTCTTTTAGGTCCCCCTTTCCATATGGGACAAACCCTTCTAGCTCTACTTTTATGATTCAAGTACTCAATTCCTGCCTCTTCTGGGAACTGCACCCAAACCCTCCTGTTTGCTTAACCACTGAGGTACCGAGGCAGGTTTATTAGATATTTGATATCTTTCGACTTTTTTAAAAATCGACCAAAAAACGACCCTTATTATTCCCCTCCCATCTTCAAGGTTCAAAATTGCTCTCCAAGGAGGCGACATTGCCTCTCACGACGAAAACCGCCACTGCTCTTTTTCATACACTTCCAACGAGAAAGGATAATTTTCACAGCATTGAAAAATTATGTTTACTCTGTTTAAAAATTGAACAATTCCCATTTCCTCTGCTCCTCCTCCCCATTCCCCCAACTCTTTCCTTCTCAACACTATTCTCTTTCTGAAACTCATCTGCCTCCTTCCCCTCAGTGGATATACAGGGGGATTCACAGCATTGAAAAATGATGTTTACTCTGTTTAAAAATTGAACAATTCCCATTTCCTCCGCTCCTCCTCCCCATTCCCCCAACACTTTCCTTTTTCTGAAACTCATCTGCCGTAAAACTTTGTAGAGGCAAAAGTGTCGCACCCAGGATGTTCATTCGGGAGCGGGGGGGGGAAAGTTTAGTCTNGGGGGCTCATAATGACTTTTCATCTTCAGTAGTAAGATGTGCGCTAAATGGGAAGGGGAGGGGGTATATATACAGTCATACCAGGTATCTTTAAAATTGCCGGTCTGGTCCGATAAAAAAACGGCCCGGGGGATTTGAAATCTCCCGAATTTTGAGGGTACATTTTATGCATGGAAAAATATGGGAGGGGTTGAAATCTCGGGGATAGTGAGGATAAGTTTGACTTTTTTGATACAGAACATGCATGAGGAGGGGAGTGGATGAAATTAAGACCCTTCAACAAATATATCTATCTAATATGAATTTCACAATTGTTTTAAACAACAAAAAACATTTTAACCTACGAAAAAAAAAATCTGAGAATTTTCTCCAATAATTTTCTTACTAAGAAGTGTAATAATGTCTGAGTATACAAAATATGAATACAATTTCAAAGAAACAACAACTCGTTCGATCTGATTCAAATATGGATTTCATTGAAAGTGATGGTTACAGAATAACAAAATTATCAAAATCTCAATCACAAATGGAATTGAAAAGCAAAAACAAGGAGGAAATGGACGCGCCGGGATGGCTGCATGCATATGTCTCTTTCCTTTGTTTTGTTTTGTAAGCAAATTGTTTGCGTTCAAATAAAAATAAAAATATGAATTTCACTAAATTGTTTTAAGTAATTTGTTTTACAAAGGTGAAACGGTGAGGAAGCTATTTTGACTTGACGTATACAGGGTGGGTCATTTTAAAGGACATAGTCAAATATCTCAAAAACCATTACAGTTAGGAAGAAAAAGTTCGATACAACCCTCTCTTATTTCTAGAGGGGAAATTTAATGGTGACCTTGATATTTTTCTTTAAAAAAATATCGCACAGTTGCTTTCCGTAATATTAAAATATTATAGGTAGACTTGGTCCGTGAGGATGTCACCCTGTCAGCCTCAAGGAGGATGTCACCCTCAAGTAAGTTCTCACAATCTCAAGCTTCATTAGGTGACCTATTTTTCATTACGAAGTCCTAATTAGATTGATGAAAATTACGCCCTCGGCAAAACAGAACGGAGTAAAATTTATCCCCGCTGGGATTAACTTGTATGAGGGGGGGAGGGGGGGGTCCAGTACTTATGATGAAATTCCTTCCTCGCCAATTAATATTATCTTTCCATTGTTTAA
The DNA here is from genome assembly GCA_012654025.1 of Pachypsylla venusta. Taxonomy (NCBI): domain Eukaryota; kingdom Metazoa; phylum Arthropoda; class Insecta; order Hemiptera; family Aphalaridae; genus Pachypsylla; species Pachypsylla venusta. Next base: position 73,301 of record JAAEEI010000309.1, read on the forward strand.
GGGGAAAGATAATTAACGGTCTATTGAAATAGTTTTAATTAAATTGAGAGGGACACATTGGGACTTGGGGGGGGGGAGGGGGGACTTGTAACTACTTAACTCTAATCTATTCTGTATGTACACTATGTCAAGAAAGTATCTGGACTGAAGTGGTGCTGTGGTCTAATCCTCAAAACGTATGTTGTCGCCAGCGAACTTCTCGTCATTTTATGCCATGTACTTGCGCCAACAAATTATTGAAGTTCTTTTTATAGACACTTTGCAGGATTGCCCTCAATCTGCGTTTTTTTTCCAAGTTGTCGTCTGCAAACTTCTCGTCATTTTATGACATGTACTTGCACCAACAAATGATTGAAGTTCCTTTTATAGACACTTTGCAGGATTGCTCTCAATCTGCGTTTTTCTAAGTTGTCGTCTGCAAACTTAACGTCATTTTATGCCACGTACTTGCGCCAACAAATGATTGAAGTTCTTTTTATAGACACTTTGACCTCAATCTGCGTTTTTTCTAAGTGGTCGTCTGCAAACTTCTCGTCATTTTATGCCATGTACTTGCGCCAACAAATGATTGACGTTTTTTTTTATAGACACTTTGCAGGATAGCCCTCAATTTGCGTTTTCTCTTTTAGCCAGAACCGCTTTCTCCGAAGGCTCTAATTCAAACTTAGGAATCTGTTCCCAAGATTTAATTAGTTAACTATTGAATGTTTTGCTCAAGATTAAATTCACAGAGGTCGCATTATGAGAACATCAGGCAGTTTGGTGGGTCGGCGTGGTTTGTTTGAAAAAAAATAAATATAGAGGTGTGTGAAAAAGCAATGTGTCCTCCTAATACGATGAAACCAAATTGTGGGATCAATATTTCGGGTATATGTACATATTATGTAGCCACCGAGGGGAGCAAGCCAGCTTCATTAGGTGACTGTCCTAAGCCTGTGTAAATACTGAAGGTTTGGTGTTAGGAAGAGCATCCAGCCTTTAAAAATACTCTGCATCAAACCAATGATGATAGTTCATGAGCGTACTTCGCAGTTTCTATGGATACTGTGAGAAGCAAGGGAAGTTTTTCGTGAAAGGAAAGGATTACAGCTAAAGAGAGTAGGCACCGAACAAAAGGTTGTGGCATGGTAGAATTAAGGAAAGCAACGCCAACCTCAAATGGAATTGAGAAAGTTAAAGAAAAAGTATATACATAATATTTTTTGCACCGGAACCGTTTTCGCATTACGTCAGGGCACTCCTTTTACAACTATGCCATTCCGAAAACGAGAAAATTCGATCAGAAAATTTTCGCTCTGGGCGGAATTCGAACCCACAACCTCCGGACCAACATTCAATGCTCTTAACAACTCGGGCACGGAGATCGGCTATTCTCAATATATCTACAAAATAAGATTAGTGTACTTCTAAAGGACGCTCGTATTATTTTAGTATATTATCAACAATCTCATAAAATAGTTTTAACACCGGATGAACGGCGTAAAAACAATGGGTGAGATATTCTGACTTATTTTGCAACAGTTTGATAACTACCAGAAAGTTTAGATAGGAGAAAGCATTGAAATATTTGATATTTTCTCTTCGACCTGTATAAATATATATATATATTTTAAAATTATTTTTAATTATGCAGAAAAAAAATAATTAAAAAAGATGAGAGACAAAGACAAAAAAAAAAAAAAAAAAAAAAAAAGAAGAAGAAGAAGAAGAAAGAAATGAAAAAAGGGAAAAATAAATATGTAAACTTTGACACTGAATGAATTGAATATTGATGAATTCCAATGGAAAGAGGGAGATTGTGATAATGAAAGAATGGGCAAAGAAGAGGAAGATTGAAGAAGAGAGATACAAATAATTTGATAGGAAGATAGGCAGAGATAGTCATAAAGATAGGATAGGAAGATAGGCAGAGAGAGTCATAAAGATAGGATAGGAAGATAGGCAGAGAGAGTCATAAAACGGGAGCAAAAGGGACGGATAATGAAAAAAGTTGTGAGAAAAAGAAAACAAGAAATAATAAAATGCGAGAGTGGAGAAGAGAAAATACAAATAATTTGATAGAGCGATAGGCAGAGCATAGAGAGGCATAAAGGCAAGAACGAGATTAAAAGGGAAAGATAATGAAAAAGATGTGAGAAAAAGAATTGAAAAGAAAGGAAGAAATAATAGAATGCGAGAGAGTGAGAAGAGAAAATACAAATAATTTGATAGAGCGATAGGCAGAACAGAGAGAGTCATAGAGGCAAGAACGGGAATAAAAAGGATAGATAATGAAAGATACAAATGGGATTAAAATGAAAACAAGAAATAATAGAATGCGAAACGGCAGGGATGATTTAAAGAGAGGAGAAAGGGAAATACAAATAATTTGATAGGAAGATAGGCAGCGAGAGTCATAAAGCCGAGAACAAAAGGAAAAGATAATGAAAAAGACGTGAGAAAAAATAAATAAAAAGAACACAAGAAATAATAGTTCGCCCCCTAGGGATCATTTAAAGAGTATTAGAGAAGAGAAAATACAAATGACTTGATAAGAAGATGGAAGAAGAGAGTCATAAAGCTTAGAAAGGGAGCAACAGGGAATGATAATGGTAAACGATGGAGCAAAAGTTGATAAAATGAAGATCAGAATACAAATGGAAAAACATGATTGAGAAATACTAGAGGATGGTTTGGGTGCCCTAAAACTTTTTGTCGTCTCGTATTATTCTCTTTTTATCGATATATCGAAAATTTGGAGGATATTAATTTCTTTCATATTGGCGGAGTGTTTCTTCTGTCCGCCTGTACATAAATAAGAAAAATAATATTCCCTACGTTGGATAGTTTGGAAACAAAATTATCATCCTTCTGTCAGCCTGTACATAAATACAAAAATAAATTTCCCTACTTTGGATAGTTTGGAAACAAAATGAACATCCTTCTGTCAGCCTGTACATAAATACGAAAAATAAAATTCCCTACGTTGGATAGTTTGGAAACAAAATTAACATCCTTCTGTCAGCCTTTACATAAATACAAAAAATAAAATTCCCTACGTTGGATAGTTTGGAAACAAAATTATCATCTTTCTGTCAGCCTGTACATAAATACGAAAAATAAAATTCCCTACGTTGGATAGTTTGGAAACAAAATTATCATCCTTCTGTCAGCCTGTACATAAATACGAAAAATAAAATTCCCTACGTTGGATAGTTTGGAAACAAAATCTTCTGCCAGCCTGTACATAAATACGAAAAATATATTTCCCCACGTTGGATAGTTTGGAAACAAAATTAACATCCTTCTGTCAGCCTGTACATAAATACAAAAAATAAAATTCCCTACGTTCGATGGTTTGGAAACAAAATTAATATCCTTCTGTCAGCCTGTACATAAATACGAAAAATAAAATTCCCTACGTTCGATGGTTTGGAAACAAAATTAACATCCTTCCTGCCCGCCTGTACATAAATACAAAAATATATTTCCCCACGTTGGATAGTTTGGAAACAAAATTAACATCCTTCTGTCCGCCTGTACATAAATACAAAAATATAATTCCCTACGTTCAATGGTTTGGAAACAAAATTAACATCCTTCTGTCAGCCTTTACATAAATACAAAAATAAATTTCCCTACGTTGGATAGTTTGGAAACAAAATAAACATCCTTCTGTCAGCCTGTACATAAATATAAAAATAAATTTCCCTACGTTCGATAGTATGGAAACAAAATGAACATCCTTCTAATGAACATGTACAGGCTGACGCCTGTACATAAATATAAAAATAAATTTCTCTACGTTTGGAAACAAATTAAAATTCACTCTTTGGAACCAAATAGATAATGCAGAATAGACTGAACAGTGTGCAAACGGGTAGAAGAGAAAATTAAGGAAAAAGGACAAAATTAAGAAGAGACAGAAAGAGCAACCCCTAATGAACTTGCTCAAGTTTTTCCAGATATTGTATTTTCTTCTGTGGAAGAGATAAGAGCTTGGGGGAAAACTTTCCAAACATTATCTTCTCATTCTTGACCTCGAGGAATATTTTTCATTTGCGGTTTTACAAAAAGTTTGGCCTCATCCTAATGCATAATGGAATATTAAGAGGAAGTGATTAGATTTTGTTTCTAAATCCCCAAGGATTTATTCAAAAATAGAAAATGTGTGGGCAGTTTGTCGCCATGTGCTTATGACCCATTTTTATACTCATATATTAAAATTAGATTTATAAATTGTGACATTATTATTAAGCCTTCTAATTAAGGCTTATCTGTTCCGAACAACACTCCCTTTAAAGTGTGAATGTCAAATGGCTAGATGTATCGCGTTTTGAATGTTCCTCCATAGACATTCTCCCGTATTCCGTGCAGGCCTCTGCAATGAGCAGAGTTTTGAATATCCCATGGCTCGCTGCATGTATCGCGTTTTGAATTTTCCCCTATAGACATTCTCCCATATTCCGTGCAGACCTCTCCAATGAGCAAAGTTTTGAATATCCCATGACTCGCTGCATGTATCGCGATTTGAATGTTCCTCCATAGACACTCTCCTGTATTCTGTGCAGGCCTCTGCAATGAGCATAGTTTTGAATATCCCATGGCTCGCTGGATGTATCGCGTTTTGAAAATTCCCCCATAGACACTCTCCTGTATTCCGTGCAGGCCTCTGCAATGAGCAAAGTTTTGAATATCCCATGGCTCGCTGGATGTATCGCGTTTTGAATGTTCCTCCATAGACACTCTCCCGTATTCCGCGCAGCCCTCTGCAATGAGCAGAGTTTTGAATATCCCATGGCTCGCTGGAAACCTTATTGAAGATCGGTCTGTGTACGAGGAGAGGTCCATTGTGTGTATACTGACATTGAGAAATGCTTCGATAAAATAGACCATGACGCCATTTTGAATAGTCTACTTCAAAATGGCTTCTCTATTCTCCTCGTTCAACTATTCTCTAATTATTTAAGAGGCGGGAAAGTATACGTTCGGTTTAGCGATAAATCTACTCCCATTACGCCCGGAGTGGTTCAGGATTAAGCGGCCTTCTGTTTATATTAACGTATTATGACCTACTGAACAACATTAAACACTCGCAAGTCCACTTATATGCCGATGATCTTAAAATATACCGAGTCATTCATGACCAAAGATACTGTGTTCTCTCACAAGAGGATCTTACCTCTCTGTCTGAATGGCTCCAAAATTTGGTCTAAATTTTCACCCTAAAAAATGTTACGCCATGATATACACGAATAAAACTAACCCACATAGACTTACGTACTACATAAATAATACTCGGATTGATTATACAGATCAATACAAAAATCTAGGCGTAATATTTCAGTCAAACCTAAATTTCAACAGTCATAATACAAGAGATCATAGGAAAAGTCTACAAAAAACTTGGTATGGTGATCTGGTATGCCAAGTACATCTGTGGGATCCTGATGCCATTAAACTTTTATATCAAGCCTATGAAAGATCTATTCCTGAATACGGATCAGTCATGTGGACACCATTCACCCAGGTTTTCTCTTCCTCCGTAGGTAATATTGTAACTTTGAGTATTTGTCTGATAAAACTTCTTGGTATGGTGATCTGGTATGCGAAGTACACCTGGNTAAACACTCTTGCATTTGATCTTGTCCTGTTTTTTTTTTAATTTTTTTTTTTTTTTAATTTTAACGCAAACAATTTGCCTTTCAGGACATAGACGTGTCCTGCCTTATTTTGTTTTTCAATTCCATTTCTGATTGTGATTTTGGTAATTTTGTTATTCTGTAACCATCACTTTTAATAAATTAAATCCATTTTTGAATCAGATCGAACGAGTTCTTGTTTATTGTTGTTGTTGTTTTTTTTTTTTTTTTGTTTTCGAGTTCTTGTTTTATTCCTTACAAAACAAAGAAAAGAGACACATGTCCTGTTTGTTTTAAAACCAAACAATTAAATTTGATGTTCATCGGGAAATTAGATCATCCGCAAGAGCAATTTCCAGTTTTTTCAATTTCAAGAGCAATTTCCAACTGTTCAGTCAACAATGGAGATCGAAATTGGAAGTTGGTAATCCTATTTCAGGCAGACATGCCTCGCCCTGTATGATGTATTTGAAATCTTGAAATATCTTCTGCTGTGAGCTGTCAAGTGTCATTGAATATATACAGTATGTAGATTTTTTTTTTTTTTATTTACTGTTTATTTTCCCTTCTCTAAAGTTAAAGCTGTCAAGTGTCATTGAATATATACAGTATGTAGATTTTTTTTTTTTTTATTTACTGTTTATTTTCCCTTCTCTAAAGTTATGTGTGGAAAGTCATTCTGAATTTTAAAATAAAACTTTTTACCTCACACATTGCCACAGTAAATTTTCATGTTGAGCATTACGTGAAATAGAAGAGCGGCATCGTTTTCTTCATTACTCTGGTATCAATATATATATATATATATATATTTTTTTTTTTCAATTTAATATTTCAAAATGACTACAAACATCCTAAATACATCTCTAAACTCTATTCATTTTAGCTAGAGTTCTTTTATTTAAGCAAAAGTGTCTTAAGATGGCATGTGAACTCTCATCGCTCACCTGTCATCTTAAGACAAAGTAATTGGTTCCTTCAGACAAGGTCAAGAGGCTGTTTTGCACTAGTACTCTTATGAACAACAAAAGGCGACTTGAAAGATTCAGAGATAAAGTGACCCATCCGCTGGTCCCAAATATCGTATTGCTATGAGAATGACGTCAATGATGGTCCATACACCCAGACCACCAAAACTGAACACTTTTCCAATGCCTTCTTGCCAATGACCCAGATAAAACCTGAAAAGACATATTGCTGCTTAATATTATCCGAAAATTGTGCCAAACAGCGGAAATGGGTTTATTATTTATCTGTTTTCTAGTACGAGACCCTTTGTATGTGCCTGATGGTAACGAAAATATTTAGGGACCATGTGGAGCCCAAATAGGACCTACATACCAAATATCATTGAACCGGACAAGATTAATTTCAAAAAGTCACCAACGGCACAACGGGCGGCCAAAGAAAGGATTTTTTAATTCGCAAATAGATATCATACACTGAAAACAAATGAACAACATAAGATCATGGTATACACATGCAGAGTACAGTAAAGTATAAATACTCTACACGTACACATCACGATCTCCCATTGATATCAACAATTGAAAACAAATGCAAGTAATTTATAAATACGACTTTTACTCTAGACATCCTACATAGAAATAAATGGCGTAGTTCTGATTTTTTGGTATTAGGATACATGCGGGTTGTGTAAAACCAAGACTGTTATTTCGAAAGACCTGTGCTCGCTGGGTGGTGGTCGAAAACGTTCGATTATTTCAAAAAAATCTCAAAAAACGCGAATCGAATGGAAATGAGAACTTTTATTTGTTTTGGGGCGAATAAAAATTATTTAATTTAATGCNTCATTATGTTCAGACATGTTTCCATTCATTCTTATTCGATTCTTAATGAATGAAAAGAAATGATTTGTTTTTTTCCTCATTATGTTCAGACATGTTTCCATTCATTCTTATTCGATTCTTAATGAATGAAAAGAAATTATTTGCTTTTTCCTCATTATGTTCAGACATGTTTCCATTCATTCTTATTCAATTTCTAATGAATGCAAAGAAATTATTTATTTTTTCCTCATTATGTTCAGACATGTTTCCATTCATTCTTATTCAATTTCTAATGAATGCAAAGAAATGATTTATTTTTTCCTTATTATGTTCAGACATGTTTCCATTCATTCTTATTCAATTTCTAATGTTGATTTGTTTTTTCACCATTATGTTCAGACATGTTTCCATTCATTCTTATTCGATTCCTAATGACGTAACACTACGGGAATATTTTCTGTCTTTTCTTCTTTTTTTTTAGTCTTCTTCAGATAGAATTTTTAATTTTCGATGGAATTTTTATTTTCCAAACCTATCATCTTGACGATGCAGATATTATCTATACCTGCAAACCTGCTTTATTATTCATTTTGTATTTTTTCTTTTCGCCTTTTCTCTGTTTTCTTGTTTTTCTTCATTATTGAACTGAGAGAGGTTCGTTGTTTTTGCTTCTGCTAATGGTATTCTTATTGTAGCTGCTGTTCTGGTTTATTACTTTCAAAATAACTATAAAATCGTCAAAAAAGAAAAAAAAAAAAAAAAAAAAAAAAAAAA
>JAAEEI010000030.1:7089-25910 GCA_012654025.1 Pachypsylla venusta
GGGGGGGGGGGGGGGGGGGCGTTTATCTTAACTCTTATATTGATAAAATAATAAATAAATAAATAAAAAACGTGGTAAACAAAGGCACTGGGCTTGCGTGTCGATCGTTGAAATTTGAATTTCTTACTTTCACCAAGCTCCTCTGGCTATTGTATACAATTACCGATATGCTCAAACAATAATAATAATAGTGATTCAAAAAAGTCATGTTTAATTCTAAACTATTACAATAATCTATCCAATAAATTTGAAATATAATTTTCAATAAAATATACAGTCCACTTGAGAATGTCGTAACAGACGAAAGCGCTCGTGACTCGCCTTATTATTTGTAGTTGATACACAATATTTTATTGAAATTTATATTTCATAATGACTACAAACATCCTAAATACCATTTCTAAACAATAAATTTGAATCTACTCTTAAACAACTTTAGTATAATGTTGCATTTTAAAAACACAAATAAACTTGAAAAATATATCAGAACTAATAGTAATGAAACATAATAAAGAACCCAATAAAATCTATATCGGAAAAACAAGCAGAAACTTTAAAACCAGATACCTATAATGAACACATAAATGATATAAAATAAAGAAAATAATGACCTTAGTGCTTTACTTTATAAATAATTATAAATAGTGTTTTTGGTAAGTGTTTTGATTAAATTTAATTTATTTAATAGTTAAAAAAGATTACCACAAACGTAATCCCAGACACGGCCCTGTTATCTGTAGGAAAGCAACTAATCTGATCGATTAAAAATTTTGATGGATTATATATCTATATAGGACTCAAACTAAAAACAAAACAGAAAAAAAGTTGTACTTTTCCCACCCATAATGTTGATTTATTTTGAATTTCCTGTCTGCAATTAATTTTCCTTCCACTTTGGTTCCCCTCAATCCCCACCGTACAACATGACGCTTAACTCCCTCAAACAGAACGGCATGGGTCACAACAAGAAAATGGGGGAAAACATTTTTTTTTTTTTTTATGTAGCGTAATATTGTCGTATGAATTTTAAATGAGCACACTTTACCTTGCATGATTATACACCGAAAATTATTTTCCAAAATTTTTACAAATTATAAACATTAATATTATAAAAGCTCACTCAGAGTGCTATGCTAACAGCTCGGAACTTAACACNTTTTTTTTTTTTTTTTTTTTTTTTTTTTTTTTTTTTTATGTAGCGTAATATTGTCGTATGAATTTTAAATGAGCACACTTTACCTTGCATGATTATACACCGAAAATTATTTTCCAAAATTTTTACAAATTATAAACATTAATTTTATAAAAGCTCACTCAGAGTGCTATGCTAACAGCTCGGAACCTAACACCGAAAACTTTTTTTTATTTATTTTTTTTAATTTGGCTAAATGTCTCTTTAACATCTATTGGTCAATCAAGATTTTCTTGAACACCTGGCGAGTCTTTTATAATCTCGTTTATTTTTTTTTTATTTATTTTTTTTAATTTGGTTAAATGTCTCTTTAACATCTATTGGTCAATCAAGATTTTCTTGAATAATTACACCGAAAATTATTTTCCAAAATTTTTACAAATTATAAACATTAATATTATAAAAGCTCACTCAGAGTGCTATGCTAACAGCTCGGAACTTAACACTAAAAACTTTTTTTTTTTTAATTTGGCTTAACGTCTTTTTAACATCTAGTGGTCATTCAAGATGGGGGTTTTACCCTCCATTCGCTGGAAACTTGCAAAACCAGCTACCCACATTCACCTCGCCCTGCCTGGGTTGGACGGGAAAAATAGCCAGCATCACGAGGGCACCAATCTACGTGGACACCCACATGGTAGAATCTCGCTGGACGTTGCTAAACTCCAATATTTATGTAGAAAATCTGTGAGAAAAACTTTGAAGTTAACCTCGCCTAGTGGTAACCTTCCACTCAAGAGTCTATTTTTGTTTTTATTTATTTATTGTTATGATCTGTCTTTTCCTGAGTCACTAAATATTTGCTAGTATTTAGTGATCGACCCTCGGTATTACTGTCAGTAGTAAACTATCACTAACTCGTGGTAATCTCGTAGTGATCCCGTTCATTGGGTTACAAGAAATCAACATAAAATGGATAACCTCTATTCAATTTTTTTTGTTTTTTGGGTCCAGATGATCCTGTCATACTTTAGGTGGGACATCGGACGAAATATAGGTGAGATATTGGACGAAATATAGGTGAGACATCGAACGAAATATAAGTGAGACATCGAACAAGACGAAATATAGGTGAGATATCGAACGAAATATAGGTGGGACATCGAACGAAATATAGGTGGAACATCGGACGAAATATAGGTGAGACATCGGACGAAATATAAGTGAGACTTCGGACAAGACGAAATATAGGTGAGATATCGGACAAAATATAGGTGAGATATCGGACGAAATATAGGTGGGACATCGGACGAAATATAGGTGAGACATCGGACGAAATATAGGTGAGATATCGGACGAAATATAGGTGGGACATCGAACGAAATATAGGTGAGACATCGGACGAAATATAGGTGAGATATCGGACGAAATATAGGTGGGACATCGAACGAAATATAGGTGAGACATCGGACGAAATATAAGTGAGACATCGGACGAAATATAGATGGGACATCGGACGAATTATAGGTGGGACATCGGACGAAATATAGATGGCACATCGGACGAAATATAGGTGAGTTATCGGACGAAATATAGGTGAGTTATCGGACGAAATATAGGTGAGTTATCGGACGAAAAATAGGTGGACATCGGCCAAAATATAGATGGACATCGGCCGAAATATAGGTGGACATCGGACGAAATAAATGTGGGACATCGGACGAAATATAGGTGAGACATCGGACAAAATATAGATGGGACATCGGACGAAATATATGTGAGACATCGGACAAAATATAGGTGGGACATCGGACGAAATATTGGTGGGACATCGGACGAAATATAGGTGGGACATCGGACGAAAGTCTTTGCCACATATATTTCATAAATAAAATATATAAACGATTTCTATAAAAGTTCGAAAAACTTCTTTAGGGCTACTAGGTACGTACAACTTTTTTTTTGTTTCTAACAAAGTTTAAGCTTTATTAGGTCGTTTGCATGAGACTAGTAAATATAATTATAATTACTTTGTTAGAACACTTTGAGCTTTTTACAAAAAAAAAATCTCCTCGTCAGTTTATAGACGAAAATTGTACGGTGATAATGTTTATCGAACTGATTTCGTAAAATTTGCAACGTGGCTTAGCTTCAGTAATTGCGCAGGCATTTGTTAGCTCCATAACGTAATCGTTGGGGACTGTAAAATTTTTACTGCGCCAACGACAAAAATGGCTACCCTTTGTTTCCGACAAATCAACTAAATCTATATGCTTACTTTACTTGCCGTGTGCATTACGGAAAGTAATGGTGGTGATGGAAGGGATGGGTAGCAAATTATGCTACCCTGGGGACGCGGGACTATATATTGATAATACTGGCCCCAGGGCTGTACCTAAGATTTTATTTCGGGGGTGGGGGGGGGTCTGAACCATTTACAGCCAAGCTAGGACTATTACCTGACAATGATTATCATGGAAGGTGATGTTATTTTTGTTGTGTTGTTGTTTTTTTATAATTATAGGTCACGTCCAAAGTATTTTCATTAAAAAAAAAAATCGAAATTTCGGGAGGGTCTGGACCCCCCGGCCCCACCCCTGGGTACGGCCTTAACCGGCCCCTTTCACGTCCTCTAATAGTGTGGTAATTATCTCAAATTCATGAGGATGAAATTTCGTGGGCGGGCTGAGTTTGGACCCATACCCTAAGACATGGGTTGGAGGTGTCTTACCAGTACACCCCCAACCCATGTAACTAATTCTATGAATGTATTAAATGTCCATGACAAATTTCATCAAAATTATCGAAGAACAAAATAAAGCAACCCCCCCTTGGCAATGCTAGGGTTAACATCAAACCGGATATGTCGCTCTGTGTTTTCTACTAGATATGTCAGAGGGACTGAGTCTTAATTGAATTTTATACTTGAATCCAAATTGTAGAGCCTCGACGAAAGCTCAAAAACGATGTATATAATATATGTACACCTGTGCCGCAGATTACAAAGAATATTTTTTCAAGAGGAAATCTCCCCCGTAACGTAGCACTAAGATACTATGAAGATTTTACATTATGTATAGGAGATGCATATAACAGGGTGCGTGAAAAATAAAAAATGTGGTGTGAACATCACACGACTGACGACATTCCTTATCTACGAGGGCCGTTTTTTTTTTTTTAACCTCCGATTGGCTGTAAATAAAAGACAAGTTCATCTAAAACAATAATTTTATTACCAAAAGATTAGTACACTTACGGTTACTTTTCGACATAATCACTTACGGTTACTTTTCGACATAATCACTTACGGTTAATTTTCGACATAATCACCGAAGAGATTGAGGCATCTGTCATATCTGTGGACAAGCTTTGTAATACCCTCTTCAAAGAAAGTTGCCGTCAATGAATTCAAGTAGTCCTTGACGTTGGTTTGAAGGTCGTCATTGGTTTGGAAGCGATTCCCACCAAGCCACGTCTTCAGTACAGAAAAAAGGTGAAAGTCACTGGGTGCTAAGTCAGGACTGTATGGCGGATGATCAAAAATCGATGATCGAAAAGGAAAGCTGACCGCTGGAGTTGTTCTGATCCATGACAATGTCCGTACACACTGCTGGAGCAACTCCCAACGGCTTCTCGAACAATTTGGATGGAACATTTTCGATCATCCGCCATTGTTGGTTGTGTCATGGACAAGTGAATTGGTCGAGTAACATACAGACCAAAAGTTATTTTGTTGAGGAAAGAATTTTAACTATTAATCAAAACCGTAAGGCCCCTAACACAGGCTATTACATATCAAATTTTACAATTCTGCAACAAACCGCTAAAAAGATAAAAATACCTAATTTCAGAAAACAAAATATTGGGAGTCCTCCCTCCCAAGGGGGGTGATTGTCCCCACAATGTTTAAAATCGAAAAGCCCTTAACACCAGCCATAACATGTCAAAATTTTACGTTTCTGCAACAAACCGCTAAAAGATAAAAATCATTTTCAAAAAATAAAATATTGGGCCCCCTTGGCCATCAAAAACAATACCGCAAATTTCCCTCATACTCTAAACATGTATACCAAATTTCATCAAAATCGGATGAAAATTCTGGGATGTATATGGGAGTCAAAAGTGGAGTTCACTAACGTTCACAAATATTTTAATTTTCGACGGATCGATCCAAATAAGATGGAAACAGACCAAAGTTTGACTTACAGACTGAACTTTCAAGTCTCTGGCATTTGCCGTACTCTGGATAGGATTCGATTTCAACTAAAAGTGTCATTGTAAGTATAATGCATGAAAAAATTCATGAGAATGGGCAACAAATTTTGGCAGGATTCGTAAAAACCGCTATCCGAAGCATTGATAGTCAACCCAGAACTAACACCTGAAAATGATTATCATGGAAGGTTCGTACAACAACAGCAGCAACAAGCTGCTGTTGTTGTTCGTACAACAACAGCAGCTTGTTGCTGCTTTTGTTGTGGATGTTGTTGCTGCTGTTGTTGTAGTTATTGCTGCTNGTGGTTACTAGCATCATCAAATGCTTCTGTCGAATGATTTAACATCAAAACGGATATGCCGATCTGTGGTTACTAGTTAAATGCTTCTGTCGAATGATTTAACATCAAACCGGATATGTCACTATGTGGTTACTAGTTAAATGCTTCTGTCGAATGATTTAGCATCAAACCGGATATGCCGATCTGTGGTTACTAGTTAAATGCTTCTATAAATTGATTACTATAAGCTTTTCGCTAAAACGCGGGTACTTTGTAGGGTTCGCTAAAACGCGGGTACTTTGTAGGGTTAAACACTTTTTGGAATTAAAACCCCATCCACCTTATTCATCAGACTTCCATGTGTTCCAAAATGTCAAAAATGTCCCCCAAAAAACTCTAAAGTTTTCAACTTTACGTGATCGAGTGATGTATTTTAAAAATCTCAAAAAATCAAGATGCGCTACCGGGGTAAAATATCACTCGACCAAATGTATCGAGCAAAGAAGACTATACAAGAAATGTCATCGTCTAAAATCACTGCTTCCTACCGAGATAAAAGAATCTCATTCATATAAAGTAGAGGTTCCCAAAAGGGGGGGGCGTGAGGGCAAGCCAAGGGGGGTGCGAGACCAGTTGAATTATTAGCATTTAGTTAAAATATAATATGTGCACAATTTTTTTTACAAAGGTAATTTCATTGAACATGATGTTTAGGAAATTTGAATGAGATAGCATTCAGCAACACATTAGGGTTTTGAATGAGATAGCATTCACCAATACATTAGCGTTTTGAATGAGATAGCATTCAGCAACACATTAGCGTTTTGAATGAGATAGAGGGGCGCGGTTTCAAAAAGTTTGGGAACCCCTGATATAAAGGAATAAAGACCATAGGATAGGATATGTGTGATTTTTTCCATAATCCATTAATATGACAAGATAGTGTTCAAAACTCATTCTGAAAAACACATAAGCCCTTTTTTTACCAAAAACCTTGAATATAATACGCGATGAAAATATTAATTTTAAAGGCGCCTAAAATTAAAAAAGAAGACAAAAGGTAGAACCGACGGGTTTCACCAGGGCTGGATGATATGGTTTTCTTTTATGAATATTGAACGGATGGCAGTGGTAAAGAAATATGTGAAAGGCTAATTTTGTTGTCATTTTAATGATTGGGAAAAGTTATGAAAAAGAGGAAAGAAAAATGAGCGAAACGTGACCTTTAGGAGACTGAAAAACATAAGTATGGGATGTTCCAGGGAAAGAGATAAAAGATTCTGACAATGCGAANGTTGTTGTTGTTGTTGTTGCTGCTGCTGTTGTAGTTATTGCTGCTTTTGTTGTGGATGTTGTTGCTGTTGTTGTTATTGTTGTTGTTTTTGCTGCTGTTGTTGTTTTTGTTGTTACTGCTGCTGTTGTTGTTGTTGCTGTTGTTGTTGCTATTTTTTTTAAATATTATATGTCACGTGTAACGTAGAGTATTTTCATTAAAAAAAAAAAAAAAAAAAGGAATTGAGGATGTAGGTAGANGGGGGGGGGGGGTCTGACCCCCCGGACCACCCTGGGTACAGCCTTGGCACTAGCGCTATAAAACACCGCAGGGTTTGTCAGAAACTGTAACTCAAACAGCGTCCGCACCGAAATCCCAATATTTTATTCAGAGTATTGCGCTCACCCTGTCAAGTGCGATATAAGCCGATTAGACCTTTTCGTAAAAAATTTCAGAAAAATATAGCAGTTTTGTTAGGATTTGAAAAATAGAGGTTGATACAGATTTTGCAAGAAATTCTATTAACCATCTCCGGCTGCATGTAAGCCTAACCAGGATTTATATTATGCCTATCAAGGTGGAATTCTTTAAAATATATTTATAATTTGGTACAAGACATACTTTTGTATCTTTTGTATGAAAACTGGAGCGTGAAAAGATTTTTTTTTTTTTTTAATTTGGCTTAACATCTATTGGTCATTTAAGGCGGGAAGTTTTACCCTCCATTCGCTGGAAACTTGGAAACCAGCTACCCACATTGACCTCACCCAGCCTGGGTTGGGCCGGAAAAAAGAGCCAACGATACGTGGTGTTCCCAAGCGGTCAACCATCCAAGTACTAACCACGCCCGACGTTGCTTAAAATCAGTGATCTGACGGGAACTGGTGTATTCAACGTGGTATGATCGTTGGCTAAGAAAATTTTGCGTTCTATTCAAAACATAATCTTCTTGCCACTAATGTCCCCGGTGTGGAACACACTTTCAGGTGTCCACTTTAGTGGTGCAGTCATTTAAGTATAGAAAAAAAAAATATATTAATCAAAATAAAAAAAAATAAAAATATTGGGCCCCTGACAGGGCCATCAAATTTTTCAAAATCGAAAAGCTCTTACCACCAGCCATAACATATCAAAATTTTACGTTTCTACAACTAACCCCAGGCCCCCAGGCCCCCGGGTGCCCGGGGCTCTCAAAAACTATACATCAAATTACCTTCATGTCCTAAACATATGTATACCAAATTTTATCAAAATCGAATGAAAATTGTGGCTTGTATCTCGTAACAAACAAATATATACATACATACATATACAATTGCATTTCGGGATTTATATCGGGGTCAAAATTGGGCAAATATGTTGAGGCTGTCTTGAAACCATCTGATGATTTTGTATCTTGGATGAAAATTTGGGATCGTTGTCCCCTTCCAATTAATTAGTTACAGCTATAGCAAACTTTGTTAAAATCTTAGATTTCTCTTATTTCAAAGGATATATATTTTTTTTTTTTTTTTTTAATTAATTGGCCTTGGTAGCCTTACGGCCACCCCTAGCCAGCCCTCAAGTACACAAAGGATATAATATCCTTTGTAAAGGATATAATAAACCAAAAACCAACCCAGGCTGGGTGATTGTCTGGGTAGCTGGGTAGCTGGTTTGTAAGTTTCCAGCCAATGGAAGGTGAAATCCCCGTCTTGAATGACCAATAGATGTTAAAGAGACGTTAGACCAAATTAAAAAAAAAAAATATATTTTGTCTCGTTGGAATCCTATAGCTAAACATTAAAATTGCAACGCGTGGCGGTCATCAGATAGTACCTATGTTATATTGCTCATATCCAAATTAATTAATCTCTCTAGACTTATCACACTTCCTGACTTCCAATTTCCGACTTTCGATTTTTTCGACAAAAAAAAAAAAAAAAAAAAAAAAAAAAAAAAAAAAAAAAAAANAAAAAAAAAAAAAATAGAAGGAACCCCTTTGATGTTTTTTGAATGAAAAATCGATGGAATTTCCTCTGCTTCTCCTAGTTCATAAAAATCATCCGTCAAATTGTGGAATGGGGTTTTTCCAATAAAAGGTTTGGGCATAACGAATAGAACAGATAGTGGGGAAACTCATTTATATATGAGTCGCCGCTAGAGGACGTTTAGCAGTAGAATAAATAACTGTGCACACTAGGCAATGTTTTTTTTCGCGATATATCGTTTCATATATCGATATATTTTTCATGATATATCGTTTCATATATCGATATATTTTTCACGATATATCGTTTCATATATCGATATATTTTTCACGATATATCGTTTCATATATCGATATATTTTTCACGATATATCGTTTCATATATCGATATATTTTTCACGATATATCGTTTCATATATCGATATATTTTTCACGATATATCGTTTCATATATCGATATATTTTTCACGATATATCGTTTCATATATCGATATATTTTTCACGATATATCGTTTCATATATCGATATATTTTTCACGATATATCGTTTCATATATCGATATATTTTTCACGATATATCGTTTCATATATCGATATATTTTTCACGATATATCGTTTCATATATCGATATATTTTTCACGATATATCGTTTCATATATCGATATATTTTTCACGATATATCGTTTCATATATCGATATATTTTTCACGATATATCGTTTCATATATCGATATATTTTTCACGATATATCGTTTCATATATCGATATATTTTTCACGATATATCGTTTCATATATCGATATATTTTTCACGATATATCGTTTCATATATCGATATATTTTTCACGATATATCGTTTCATATATCGATATATTTTTCACGATATATCGTTTCATATATCGATATATTTTTCACGATATATCGTTTCATATATCGATATATTTTTCACGATATATCGTTTCATATATCGATATATTTTTCACGATATATCGTTTCATATATCGATATATTTTTCACGATATATCGTTTCATATATCGATATATTTTTCACGATATATCGTTTCATATATCGATATATTTTTCACGATATATCGTTTCATATATCGATATATTTTTCACGATATATCGTTTAATATATGTCACTAATTTAGTTTTTTTTCAATGTTCTTAATATAGCCATAAAATTTGAAGCAATATTTTTTTTTACTCGAAGTTTGCTATTTTGGGGGATCCTACTTGTCCCTTTGAAACCGACGATATATATCGTCGCTATATCGATATATTTCTCATATATCGATATATTTGAAATTCGATATATCGATATATTTTTGAACGATATGCCATCACCACTGATAACAAACCCCGAAGTTTTCCCCGAAAAAGCAAATCACCTGATTGATTTATCAATGGCCGCGAATTTGATTTTTCCGTTATAATTAGGTATCTACTTTTTTTTTTAATTAAATCTTCAAATAAAATTATATCTTTAAATAAAATTCATTTAAATCTTGAACATAGTTGAAATTTTTATTAAGATTCTTTTTATGTTCTCCTTCGAAATCATTGCCAATTGTGTACAGTTCTTTATTCTACACTTTACCACTGCCACACCGCATCATGCGTTAAATTCAGGCAGTTTTCCCACTTTCTGTTCTATTCGTTATGGGTTTGTTGGAAATGCTCAGGTAAGTATACGATTAGTAGCACATGTTTCAAACATCTTAGAACATATTCTAATAAGTACTTCACATAACAGCATGCTCTATTCATTGAAGGGTTGCTCGATATAATTAAAATTATAAAAAACTAACAGAGCAGAAGAAATTTCAAAATAATAATAATTTGTAATGGGCGTGCATTTACATAATAAGCATCAATATATACAAGATGAACTCAAGTCGAATGAATGGTCCTCACGTTCTTGTGTAAATTCAAAACTTTCAATCATCTCTTTGAATATTAATTAGAACTTTTCAAATGGAATCACTTGATGTCACAGAGCAGTTGAACAGGTCAAACTACATCACATTTTGGAGAAATATCATCACATATTTGCCAAATAACATCGCCTATTTGCCAAATAACATCACATATTTGCCAATTAACATCACATATTTGCCAAATAACATCACATATTTGCCAAATAACATCACATATTTACCAAATAACATCACATATTTACCAAATAACATCGCATATTTGCCAAATAGCATCACATATTTGCCAAATAGCATCACATATTTGCCAAATAGCATCACATATTTGCCAAATAGCATCACATATTTGCCAAATAACATCATATATTTGCCAAATAACATCATATATTTGCCAAACAACATCACATATTTGCCAAATAACATCACATATTTGCCAAATAACATAACATATTTACCAAATAACATAACATATTTGCCAAATAACATCACATATTTGCCAAATAACATCACCTATTTGCCAAATAACAGCACCTATTTGCCAAATAACATCACATATTTGCCAAATAACATCACATATTTGCCAAATAACATAACATATTTACCAAATAACATCACATATTTGCCAAATAACATCACATATGTTCCATATAACATCACATATTTACCAAATAACATCACATATTAATCGAACGGACGCGGCACAAGGCCCAAATGAGGACAAGTTTTTACCGAAGCCAATTTTTACGGGAGCCAACTTTTACCTATGTAGTAATTTTGAGTTTTTTGAACGCCTCCCCAAAGCAGAGAGGTTAGGAAAACTTTTGATCGGCCATGCCTCGATGATGACTTTTGTTTTATTGGTAAAAACTCGAAGTTTTCCCCAAAAACTCTTGCACCATTCGGAAAAAAACTATTGGTTAGATTCTAGCCAGCGTCTATGGCACGTTGAATACACCAGTTCCCGTTCGATCACTAAAGTTAAGCAACGTCCAGCGAGCATGTTCCATATGGGTGCCCACGTGTGTTCCGGCCCAACCCAGGCTGGGTGAGGTCAATGTGGTTTGCAAGATTCCAGCGAATGGAGGGTAAAACCCCCGTCTTAAATGACCAATAGATGTTAAAGAGAAGTTAAGCCAAAAAAAAAAAANAAAAAAAAAAAAAAAAAAAAAAAAAAAAAAAAAAAAAAAAAAAAAAAAAAAAAATGGTGAAACTGACTGAATTTTAGACAAGGCGTTCGAGAGTCATTGTGTAAAAAATGCTGAGGCTGACTGAATTTTAGACAGGGCGTTCGAAAGTTATCGTGTAAAAAATGGTGAGACTGACTGAATTTTAGACAAGGCATTCGAGAGTTATCGAGTAAAAAATGCTGAGACTGACTGAATTTTAGGCAAGACGTTCGAGAGTCATCGTGGAAAGAACACACAGAGAAACGGTGCCAACGCGACGTCTCCGTGGCAGAGTGCGCATCACACTTGGCTTGCACCAAGGAGGTTTCGGGTTCGATTCCTGGACGAATCGAAAATTTGATAAAGGTTTTTTCAAATTTTCTACTTGGTCTGGTTGATTTGATTGGGGGTAACTCAGCCTCCTGAGGACAATTGAGTAGCTATGGTAATAGCGCCAAGTGGTACCATTATAAGGAAATTGTTAAAGTGTAGCTTAGGCTTAGTGATATTGGAGTGATTGTTGAGACTACCTGGTAATGCTATGATGCCCACTAAAATTGTGACATAATAACACAAAGAAATATACATTTACAATAAAATTCGTGCAGCTAATGCCAGCCCTAACTTTGTTCAGTCAACCTTTGCATAAGCGTAATATTTATATGCCACCCTATAGGGGAACCTGGAAAGGGGAATCTTGTTCTATAGCCAGGCATTATTTAAATAGTTTTACTAATAGCAAGGGAGATAGGAGATATTGACTGAACACATTAATAACATTTTCGTATTTTGAGTTCTCATTAAAGCTGAACTTTGCCCGGATTGGGGTATAAAGATAACGCATGCAATTATAAGCGAATATACAAAGAATGAATTGTATGCAATAAATGAATTATGCGGTCAAATTTGGAATGGTGCAGGCTTCATATTAACCCTAGGATTGCCAAGCTCAATTCAATTACGTGCATTGCCAAGGGGGGGAGGGAGGGGTACAAAGTTCCCGCAAACAAAATAAAGGATAAAATTATTTTTTTTTTTTAGAAATTGGTTAATATGAACACAGCATTTGTGCTTACTCAGGATGGAGAGTAAGCTTTGAATATGAAATTGGTTAATATGAACACAGCATTTGTGCTTACTCAGGATGGAAAGTAAGCTTTGAATATGAAATTGGTTATTATGAACACAGCATTTGTGCTTACTCAGAATGGAAAGTAAGCTTTGAATATGAAATTGGTTAATATGAACACAGCATTTGTGCTTACTCAGGATGGAAAGTAAGCCTTGAATATGAAATTGTTTAATATGAACACAGCATTTGTGCTTACTAAGGATGGAAAGTAAGCATTCCAGGGAAAGAGATAAAAGATTCTGACAATGCGAAGGATACGACTTTTAGGAAACTGAAAAACATAAGTATGAGATGTTCCAGGGAAGGATATAAAAGATTCTGACAATGCGAAGGATACGACCTTTAGGAAACTGAAAAACATAAGTATGGGATGTTCCAGGGAAAGAGATAAAAGATTCTGACAATGCGAAGGATACGACCTTTAGGAAACTGAAAAACATAAGCATGTTCCAGGGAAGGATATAAAAGATTCTGACAATGCGAAGGATACGACCTTTAGGAAACTGAAAAACATAAGTATGAGATGTTCCAGGGAAGGATATAAAAGATTCTGACAATGCGAAGGATACGACCTTTAGGAAACTGAAAAACATAAGCATGAGATGTTCCAGGNTTTTTTTTTTTTTTTTTTTTTAATTTGGCTTAACGTCTCTTTAACATCTATTGGTCATTCAAGACGGGCATTTCACCCTCCATTCGCTGGAAACTTGGAAACCAGCTATACCCACATTGACCTCACCCAGCCTGGGTTGTGCCTGAAAAAAGCCAGCATTACGAGGACACGAACCCACGTTGACACCCACATGGTACAACCTCGCTAAACGTTGCTTAACTTCAGTATTCAAACAGAAACTGGTGTATTCAACGTGTCATATACGCTGGCTATGAACTTATTTCGGTGATGAATAAAAATTGGAAACTTGGCACACAGTTTCCTTTTAGAATGTACCTACGTATGAAATTTAAAGGACAAAATTGACAGTTCAACTGGAGGAGAGTAACCGCTCAAAAAATGTCAACGGAAACTAAGGTTGATTAACAAAAAATGATCCGAAATACAGGCACCAAAAATAAATTATATCCCAATATTATTTCTGTTATCCCAATATTATTTCTGTTATCACAACCAAAAAACTGAAATTTAGAAGTACCTACACAAATTCCTTTGGGATGAGCGGATTAGTTGATATTGGACACAAAGTTCTTCCGCAGTACACAAAATAATATCTTTCGAGTAAAATATTGATTAACTAAAAGTCGAATTTTATTTATTTAAATGAAGGATTATTCGCATTTTATCGTGAAAAATTTTGGAAGCAAGATTGTTAAAAAAAGTTAAAAAGTTAAATGTATATTTCTTTGTGTTATTATGTCACAATGTTTGTGGATTCATTTTCGCCATCTTGCTTCCAAATTTTTCACGAAATAAAATTCAATTCGATTAAAATTAATCAAAATTAGATAATAATAATTGTAATAAGGGAAATATTTAAATTTTCGTCGGATCGACTATTTCAAATTTAGATAGAAAAGTTATCAAAATCCGATAACTCTAATTTTTCTAAATTTGAAAATGTAGATCTGACGAAAATTAAAATATTTAGCCAGCGTCTATGGCACGTTGAATACATCAATTCTCGTTGGATCGCTGAAATTAAGTGAGGTTGTACGATATGGGTGTACACGTGGGTTCACGCCCTCGTGACGCTGGCTTTTTTTTCCGGCCCAACCTACAGGCTGGGTGTGGTCAATGTGGGTAGCTGGTTTGTAAGTTTCCAGCGAATGGAGAGTGAAACCCCCGTCTTGAATGACCAATAGATGTTAAAGAGGCAAATTAAAAAAAAAAAAAAATGTCGAAAGAAAAAAATTTCGTTTTTGGCTTGATCTCCTTTCATTTAAAATCATCTTTTTCAAATGAAAAAGATGATTTTCCCCCTCCACAAATAATCTGAAGAACTTGAGAGAGGTTCATTTTTTATTATAATGAACATTAATATTTATATAAACTTTATTTTAATTTATGTAACTTATAAACTTTGTTATAATTTATATAAACTTTATTATAATGAACATAAATATTTATATAACTTCAACCACATAAATAAATGGGTACTTTTGTACACAAATAAACAAGCAAAACGATCAAATAATAATGATCAAATGTCTATGGGCCTACAAAAAAAAATATACCTACTAAACCACAAAAATCAATACAAGTTAAGAGCTTAAATTTTCTTTAAAGAATTCAGGAAAAGACATTATTTAAAACTAAGAGAAGACTTCAACTTCTTTATTCTTTAAAAAAAAAAAAATGCTAAAATAAATATCTTTTGCTTTCTAAATTACGCAATACAGCATACTTGATGTACCTTATATAAAGAGTACACAAATTTTTTTTATAAGCTATAAAAAAGATAGAAATAAAAAGCTTAAAAATACCTAATAAAATACCTTTAAAAGAAGTTTAAATAAAAAGAACATTAAGATGGAGGCAAAGGCACTCCTGGTCCGGTTGGGGGGGGGGGGNGGGGGGGAGTAACAATGATTAGACGTTGGAGAGGGCTGCAACTTTTTTGAATTTTTTTTTTTCACTCCAGCACAAAGCTTTCAAATTTGTTGTATACTTTGGCTGCTCGTAAAATGGTTTAATATCAGAACAGCTTGTTTTGTTGAATGGACTAACCTGAAAAAAAATATACTGAACAAGTATTTACGGCCTTGAGGGTAATATCAGTAAAAAAAAACTCAAATATTGGGGGAGATTTTGAAGGATCGATTGAATTTTGGAGAGACTTTGGGTGGCATCTTATTTTTAGAAAGAAACGGTAATAATCTCCTCAAGCCTGCCGCGACCGTGATGACTGATACTGGTGTAACCAAATTGGTATTGAGGACTGATAAATCTCTACCAATTTGATTCAATTTATTTCCCGGAATCCCTTTGGTATATACAGGGTGTCCATAAAGACTCACCCCCCCCCCGAGTTTTTTCGAATTTTCTAGTTGGTCTGGCTTGTGTTTGGGAGTAACTCAGCCTCCTGAGGACAGCTATGGTAATAGCGCCAAGTGGTAGCATCATAAGGTACAAATTGTTAAAGGGTAGCTTAAACTTAGTGATATTGGAGTGAATGTTGAAAATACCTTGTAATGCTATGATGCCCACAAACATTGTGACATAATAACACAAAGGAAAAAGTTTGAAATTTGTTTTTCTTAATTTGGTACTTACCACTTAATCTGGTTATGTTTGATTGATGTACCTCAAGAGGCTAACAACACTAAAATTAGATAAAAATATCTGATCAGCTAATTATATGTTATTGTTTTTTTAATTTGGCTTAACGTCTCTTTAACATCTATTGGTCATTCAAGACGGGGGTTTTACCTTTCATTCGCTGGAAACTTGCAAACCCACATTGACCTCACACAGCCTGGGTTGGACCGGAAAAAAGAGCCAACAATACGTGGTGTTCCCAAGCGGTCACCAATTCAAGTACTGACCACGCCCGACGTTGCTTAACTTTAGTGATCTGGTGGGAACTGGTGTATTCATCGTGGTATGATCGTTGGCCTAATTATATCAGGCAGCGCTGAAGGCTATAGTCAGCTATAGTACGAACTCCAAGATAACTTGGGAATACCAGCTTGCACTAAAGGAACTGGCACAGAACAACCGGGTTAACCTTGGTTGGGTGCCAGGTCACAATGGTATTGCCAGCAATGAACAACCCGATCACCTGGCAATAATGGGGTTAGTGACACCATTCATAGGGCAGGAGCCCGTGATCGGACGAAGCACGACTGAGATCAAGAATTTCATTGACGGATGGGTCTTCGAAAACCATCTGAGGCGGTGGAAGGACGACTCGGGCCTGAGACACAGCAAGGTTGTGCTACAGGGACCATCTGAGGACATTACTATAGAGATCCTTACCCTCAGTCGCAAAAACATCAGGCACTGTGGACTGAGAAAACATCTCCAAACTATCGGCTTCCATGAAGACCAGGTTATGTGCAGACTTTGTGGGGCGGATGAGGAAAGTGCTTCTCACGTTATCTTTGATTGCAACTCCCTCATTGCGTGGAGACTAAGTATGGGACAGCTACATCCCAGGCTTGACATTCACGCAAAACATCTAGCCAAAAGGCTGATCAAGCTTGCGCAGATCTTATGACTTAGCTAGGAAACAGGCTACTTTCCAAGCACAAAAAGCCCATAAGAGGCTTAGGTGCAGGGGCTCGTATAGCCCCATAGAGGAATTTAGCTCACGAATATACGAATAATTATATCTGAAGGTTCATTATTGTATACATTGTATTGTATGTGGTCACCGGCACAATGTTCTGGAAGACCATGGATTTTATTAAATATAGGGGTCTTAAACATTATACATATCGCGGTAAACTTTTATAAAATTCCTAGGGATTTAGTAAAATCACACAAAATAGACGAACGCGAGAATTTTCGACAAGTTTACTGAAATGCTTGAGGGATTTTATAAAAACCCGGATGATACGGCACGTTAGGTTATAAAATCCCTAAAGCTTTCCTGTAAACATGTTGAAAAAATTTGAAAAAACCTTTATCTAAATTTTCGACCCGTCCAGGAATTGAAACCGGAAACTCCTTAGTGGAAGCTGAGTGTGATGCGCACTCTGCCACGGAGACGTCTAAAGGTAATTTTTGTACGTCAACATGTGTTAAGACTGGTTTTCCTGTGGAAATTTGTTGACAAGGCAATTTTCTACGGATTTTTCGCGCTTTTGTTCGATCATCCTGCGCCGGGAATAAGGGATTCAACTTTGAAGCAGTAGGCAATTGGTATCTTTTTTTTTTTTTTTTTTTTTTTNCCCACAATCTCCGGACCAACAGTCAATGCTCTTAACAACTCGGCCACGGAGATCGGCTAAGTAATATCTAAGAATATTACTTCCAATATTACTTCACAAAATTCAACATTTGAAAATTCCACTATTTCCTCTATCCAGAAGCTTTGGTTGCGAGTGACTAAATATCGTAACAGATCAATGAGGCCTAATATGAACTGTGACTATATTATAGTCGGATTTGTCAGAAGACATTGAAACACCATGAACGTACCGGAAATAATTATATTTTTTTAATTTCAATTAGAAGTGAGAGTAAACATGTGATGTACCCTGTATGAATAATAGAGAGGATCAGGGAAAAAAAATCTAAAAACAAAAAAAAAAAATATTAAGAGCATGTAGGTATAAAATCCAATTTAATAAAAAAGGCCCCAGATAAAGGCATAAGAATAGATATATATTTTATATGGCGCATAAAGGCGAGGGAAAGAGAGCGAAAGTAGCGGGTTAAACTCAACAGAAAGCTTTTGATGCATATTTTGAAAGAAAATTGGATATTCTCTACGCCACAGGTTAGTTTTGGGTTGTTATCTGTGAAAAGTAAGAAAATTGAAAAGAAGAAAAAAAAAAANAAAAAAAAAAAAAAAAAAAAAAAAAAAAAAAAAAAAAAAAAAAAAAAAATGCAGCTCAATTTGAATAAAAAAATTGATACAATCGAAAGAAAAGTGAGCGAAAAGTATATCAATTTACAGAATTGAAGAAGAAGATGTTTATAAAGAAAAAAAATTGATACAATCGAAAGAATAGTGAGCGAAATTTGTATCAATTTACAGAATTGATGAAGAAGATTATATAAATAGAAAAAAAAAAGATAGTGTTCAAAACTCATTC
>JAAEEI010000310.1:3735-17585 GCA_012654025.1 Pachypsylla venusta
TGTGTGCGTGTGTATGTATCACTAATTGTTTAGCCAAAACGGTAAGAGATATGGAAAAATTGATGAGAATGGACCCCCCCCGAAACCATAGGCCTAAACTCCAGAAAAAATATCAGAATTAAAAAATGTCGAACCGTTTTCGAGTTACGACCGATTTTTCGATTTTTCACTGAATTTAGCTGGTCATGGTCAGATATCTTGTCGCGACAACATGTCAACCCAAAGCGAGAAAGTTTTATGTGACCCTTTAATTTGGAACATAGTTTGCAAAAAAACGGTCCAACCGTTTTCGAGTTATGGCCGTTTTTCCAATTTTTGTAAGAGGAATCATAGCATACCATTAGCACGGGAACGGGCATGCCTCTAAGGCGCCAAGCTATAGACCGTAGCGAAGCACGGGCGAAACAGCTAGTGATAAAATAAAGTAACTTATGTAATCAAATTTTTAAAAAAAATCACATTTAAAAAAATTCCAAAGTTTGAGTTTTGATCGTTTTGACAATTAGGGTTGCAAGAATAAAATGTTAAAAAAAAAAAAAAATGTTAAATGTATATTTCTTTGTGTTATTATGTCACAATGTTTGTGGGCATCATAGCATTACAAGGTATTTTTAACATTCACTCCAATATCACTAAGCTGCACTTTAACAATTTTCACCTTATAATGCTACCACTTGGCGCTATTACCATAGCTACTCAATTGTCCTCAGGAGGCTGAGTTACCCCCAAAAACAACCAGACCAAGTAGAAAATTCGAAAAAACCTTTTTCAATTTTTGACCCGTCCAGGAATCGAACCCGGAACCTCCGTGGTGCAAACCGAGTGTGATGCGCACTCTGCCACGGAGATGTCGTTGCAAGAATAAAACGTTGTAAATATCTCTATAATGCAAGTCATTCCAAAATATTTGTCTGTTCTAATACCACATACGGAAATGCATCCCCCTAAAACCATGGTCTACGACCTCAGAAAAACTACCAGAACTAAAATATGTCATGTTGTTTTCGAGTTACGGCCAAAAATATAATTTATTCAGCAAAATCGGACATTCACGGTCCGATATCTTCAATTTTTTCGCGACAATATATCACCTCAAGGCGGCCGTTTAGTCCTTATTTTAGGTCCAGCCATTCCAGAGTTACCATTTCGAAACCGGGAACGGACAAAATAAAGCCCCTAAAGCCCCTGGAGAAACGTTTAAATCTAACCCATACTCCCCTCCCCCAAATTCTATTAACCCTTTTTCTGAAGAAGAAGAAATGAAACCGGTTGTGTCTGGGTTTTCTTTTTTTTATCCATTGACAGTTTTTGATATTTAGCACACCCAGTATAAATTTTGTAGCAATTAACCCTTTTTCTGAAGAAGAAATCAAACCGGTTGTGCCTGGGTTTTCTTTTATTTATTCATTGACATTTTTTTATATTTAGCACATCCAGTATAAATTTTGTAGCAATTAACCCTTTTTCTGAAGAAGAAATGAAACCGGTTGTTTCTGGGTTTTCTTTTATTTATTCATTGACATTTATTGATATTTAGCACATCCAGTATAAATTTTGTAGCAATTAACCCTTTTTCTGAAGAAGAAGAAATCAAACCGGTTGTGCCTGGGTTTTCTTTTATTTATTCATTGACATTTTTTTATATTTAGCACACCCAGTATAAATTTTGTAGCAATTAACCGTTTTTCTGAAGAAGAAATGAAACCGGTTGTGTCTGGGTTTTCTTTTACTTATTCATTGACATTTTTTTATATTTAGCAAACTCAGTATACATTTTGTAGCAATTAACCCTATTTCTGAAGAAGAAATGAAACCGATTGTGTCTGGGTTTTCTTTTTTTATCCATTGACATTTTTTGATATTTAGCACACCCAGTATAAATTTTGTAGCAATTCAACGTTTTTCTGAAGAAGAAATGAAACCGGTTGTTTCTGTTTTCTTTTATTTATTCATTGACATTTTTTGATATTTAGCACACCCAGTATAAATTTTGTAGCAATTAACCCTTTTTCTGAAGAAGAAGAAATGAAACCGGTTGTGTCTGGGTTTTCTTTTTTTATCCATTGACAGTTTTTGATATTTAGCACACCCAGTATAAATTTTGTAGCAATTAACCCTTTTTCTGAAGAATAAATGAAACCGGTTGTGTTTGGGTTTTCTTTTATTTATTCATTGACAGTTGGTCATCAATTATTTATTATTATTTTAATTTTTTTCTTAAAAAATTAAACTTTCATTCTGAGAACTTCAAGATCATTATTTTCAAGTTGTCTGAGAATACCACACACTATGTGTTTCAGTGAATCCCCTCCCCACTTAGGTTTTAGTAACCGTTTTCCCTTATAAGGGGTAAATCAGAATAACGTTATCACAGGTCTAGGGTTAATACTAGGTTGGGTCGAACAAAAATATTTTGATTTATTATTTTTAATAATGAACCTTTGGAATCGTCACGGGAAAAAAATACCCCCCCCCCTCAAAATTTGATATTATACGTTTCAAGGTACGTAGAATCCAAATATGGTATAAAAAAATCGTTTGTCCGCCGTACGCCGTGTTTGGCACTTTTGCAACTTAGCGTTGACCGATTTGGATGAAATTTGGTATATAGGTCCCATTTGGGCTCTAATTGTGCTCGGATACGAATGGTAAGAGCTGCAAAATTTGAAATTTTGTATGTATGTCATATTTAGGGTCTCAGCTAACTCCAAAACTTTTGGGTTCGATCAAATATACGGCTGGCGGTTTTTACCGCTTTAAAGCGGTTTTCATTAATCCCGTCTAAAAAGGGAATGGTACGAGCCAAAGACTTCAAATTTGGTAGGTATGTTTTAGGGTCTAATTACGCCCCAGATTTGGAATCATCACGAGAACCCCCCCTCAATTTTTTTTCCAGAAAAATAATAAACCCATGTGTCACATTGGCAGAGTTTTTTTAACGAACGCCATATAGCGCGGAAAAGTGGTTCTAGATCTAGGTGGAACATTTCATTTTCAACACGAAATTACTCAAATGTGTATAGCTCGTTTTTGCTTCTTTTTCAAGATGGCGGTATTTTGCAAATTTATATATAAAGTAATGTTAACTTATTCTTTGGTTAAAATTATTATTTATTATTTTTTTGGTTTCAAATAGAATAATATTATTTTTTGGTTTCAAATAGAAAATTATTATTTTTTGGTTTCAAATAGAAAATTATTATTTTTTGGTTTCAAATAGGAAATTATTATTTATTATTTTTTGGTTTCAAATAGAAAATTATTATTTTTTGTTTCAAATAGGAAATTATTATTTATTATTTTTTGGTTTCAAATAGAAAATTATTATTTTTTGATTTCAAATAGGAAATTATTATTTATTCAAACAATTACAAAAATTATAGTAATATTTCAAAAAATAGTTTCGAAACTTCGATCTTGCGTTGTTTTTAGATTCGGCCCTATTTTTTTCTTCGGTAGTTTACACTGAAATTCGACCCGAAAATTTTTCAATTTATTAATGTTCTACAACCGTTGTGGTTGTTGACATATTACAATTATACCTGAAAAATAATAAATTAGAATAATTGATACTATGCGTAATCTAAGCTGCTAAATAACACCGAAATTGTCCTCATTTATTCACTTTTTTTGGCGGCTAATAGGCCTGTGATAACGTTATTCACCCTGTATTGATCAGTGTAGTTTTAATCCACCCTTCCCGGTCCCAGATATTTTCCAATTGCGGAACTAAAAAAGAAAGGGTTAAATAAATATCTCATTTTTTTTATTTTTTTCTTCTTTTTATTAACATCTAAAGGTCATCAGAAACTTTTGTATTCCCTCCCAGTTGGCTGAAACTGCAAATAAGCTACCTATCCACATTGACCTGGATTTGGCGTGGAATAGCCAACATTATGCCGGCGCAAACGTTCACCCACAACTCAAAACCTTGCTGAACGTTGCATAATGTCAGTGTTGTCTAGGAAAAATTGTATAACAATGTCCGGTCAGATATAATCTGATCTAAACTACTTGTAAAAATAGGATGCTTACTAAAGATGTTCAAAATAAAATGCAAAGGGCTTTATTTCGTACATTAACCCTGGATCAGGAGAAGTCAGTCTGGTGTGCCCAACTCCATCATTCTTATCAGAGTTGGTGCGTGCTTTATACTCGAGAATGATAGATCAAAGTCCTAAATTCTTGTATTGAAGTGAATAGAGCATCAGCTCTAATATTGTGATTCCGATGTAAAAATCCTGTATATAGAATATTGTGAATGATTCTAATGTAAACATCTTATATATAGACCGCGACACTTGTGCCTTCTATTTTTATTTCTCCTTCTAGATGAGGTTGTTTACGTAAACAACGAAGGATATTTATAGAATGCAAAGTTTGTTTACTGCGTAGATTTACTATCTCGTTCGGGAACACGTGGAAAAAATGTACAGGCTTCTAGAGGGTGTTCAAAATCGAGGTATCATTTTAATTTTAATAACAAAAGATTTTTTTTAAAAAAATATTAAATATATTTTTATTTTAATTTATTGGAAATAGGTTCCGGTTAATAATGAAAAATTATGTCGGCCAAGTGGCCCTCCCTACTGGCTTGGCAGGCTCCCAATCTTTTACCAAAATTCTGAATCAAGTTGTTGAAAATACTGCTGTCAATAATGTCAATGGTTGAAATCTGCTCGATAATGTTGTTTTTAAGCTCTTGAAGTGTTGTGGGATTATTGCTGTGCACTTTCGATTTAAAAAAAAACACAAAATAATCCCACAACAATGCAAGAGCTTAAAAATCACATTATCGAGCAGATTTGAACCATTGACAACAGTATTTTCAACAACGTGATTCAGAATTTTGGTAAAAGATTGGGAGCCTGCCAAGCCAGTAGGGGTGGCCACTTGGCCGACATAATTTTTCATCATTAACCGGAACCTATTTGTAATAAATTAAAATATATTTAATATTTTTTTAAAAAAAGTCTTTTTTATAAAAATTAAAATGATACCTCAATTTTGAACGCCCTATAGAAATCGTTAGGAATGTATAAATAGAGGCCGCAAGTAGAAACCGAGTCAGTCTAGTTTTAATTTTCAATGCGAAGTCAGTCAGTGAGTTTTAAAAGTGTTTATAGTTGTGTTTAGCGAGCGATTAATTTGTGATTTTTTTCGAGTGCGAATTACGTAGTTTTTCGCGTGTTTTGAATACGGTATTTGAGAAGTTGAACATTATACGATTTTTTTTTTTTTACTTTTTTTTTATTTGTAATTTAATAAATTGTTTTAAGTTCTTTTCCTATTTTTTAAAAATTGGTTAACGCGTTTTTAATCAACGCCTACTTAATCCTCGAACCCTAAATCTACGACAGTGTATACGTTTATGAACATTGGATCATGAGACGATGCAAGAATGAGCCAGTTCAGTATGCCCACTGCCTTATTCTAATCAAAGTTGGTATACGTCCTTGAGACCAAAGTATGATAGATCAAAGTCCTAAATTAAGAAGGTAAATACGTTTATGAACACCGGATCATGAGAAGATGCAAGAATGAGCCAGTTCAGTGTGCCCACTGCCTTATTCTAATCAAAGTTGGGACGTCCTTGAGACCAAAGTATGATAGATCAAAGTCCTAAATTAAGAAGGTAAATACGTTTATGAACACCGGATCATGAGAAGATGCAAGAATGAGCCAGTTCAGTGTGCCCACTGCCTTATTCTAATCAAAGTTGGGACGTCCTTGAGACCAAAGTATGATAGATCAAAGTCCTAAATTAAGAAGGTAAATACGTTTATGAACACCGGATCATGAGAAGATGCAAGAATGAGCCAGTTCAGTGTGCCCACTGCCTTATTCTAATCAAAGTTGGGACGTCCTTGAGACCAAAGTATGATAGATCAAAGTCCTAAATTAAGAAGGTAAATACGTTTATGAACACCGGATCATGAGAAGATGCAAGAATGAGCCAGTTCAGTGTGCCCACTGCCTTATTCTAATCAAAGTTGGGACGTCCTTGAGACCAAAGTATGATAGATCAAAGTCCTAAATTAAGAAGGTAAATACGTTTATGAACACCGGATCATGAGAAGATGCAAGAATGAGCCAGTTCAGTGTGCCCACTGCCTTATTCTAATCAAAGTTGGGACGTCCTTGAGACCAAAGTATGATAGATCAAAGTCCTAAATTAAGAAGGTAAATACGTTTATGAACACCGGATCATGAGAAGATGCAAGAATGAGCCAGTTCAGTGTGCCCACTGCCTTATTCTAATCAAAGTTGGGACGTCCTTGAGACCAAAGTATGATAGATCAAAGTCCTAAATTAAGAAGGTAAATACGTTTATGAACACCGGATCATGAGAAGATGCAAGAATGAGCCAGTTCAGTGTGCCCACTGCCTTATTCTAATCAAAGTTGGGACGTCCTTGAGACCAAAGTATGATAGATCAAAGTCCTAAATTAAGAAGGTAAATACGTTTATGAACACCGGATCATGAGAAGATGCAAGAATGAGCCAGTTCAGTGTGCCCACTGCCTTATTCTAATCAAAGTTGGGACGTCCTTGAGACCAAAGTATGATAGATCAAAGTCCTAAATTAAGAAGGTAAATACGTTTATGAACACCGGATCATGAGAAGATGCAAGAATGAGCCAGTTCAGTGTGCCCACTGCCTTATTCTAATCAAAGTTGGGACGTCCTTGAGACCAAAGTATGATAGATCAAAGTCCTAAATTAAGAAGGTAAATACGTTTATGAACACCGGATCATGAGAAGATGCAAGAATGAGCCAGTTCAGTGTGCCCACTGCCTTATTCTAATCAAAGTTGGGACGTCCTTGAGACCAAAGTATGATAGATCAAAGTCCTAAATTAAGAAGGTAAATACGTTTATGAACACCGGATCATGAGAAGATGCAAGAATGAGCCAGTTCAGTGTGCCCACTGCCTTATTCTAATCAAAGTTGGGACGTCCTTGAGACCAAAGTATGATAGATCAAAGTCCTAAATTAAGAAGGTAAATACGTTTATGAACACCGGATCATGAGAAGATGCAAGAATGAGCCAGTTCAGTGTGCCCACTGCCTTATTCTAATCAAAGTTGGGACGTCCTTGAGACCAAAGTATGATAGATCAAAGTCCTAAATTAAGAAGGTAAATACGTTTATGAACACCGGATCATGAGAAGATGCAAGAATGAGCCAGTTCAGTGTGCCCACTGCCTTATTCTAATCAAAGTTGGGACGTCCTTGAGACCAAAGTATGATAGATCAAAGTCCTAAATTAAGAAGGTAAATACGTTTATGAACACCGGATCATGAGAAGATGCAAGAATGAGCCAGTTCAGTGTGCCCACTGCCTTATTCTAATCAAAGTTGGGACGTCCTTGAGACCAAAGTATGATAGATCAAAGTCCTAAATTAAGAAGGTAAATACGTTTATGAACACCGGATCATGAGAAGATGCAAGAATGAGCCAGTTCAGTGTGCCCACTGCCTTATTCTAATCAAAGTTGGGACGTCCTTGAGACCAAAGTATGATAGATCAAAGTCCTAAATTAAGAAGGTAAATACGTTTATGAACACCGGATCATGAGAAGATGCAAGAATGAGCCAGTTCAGTGTGCCCACTGCCTTATTCTAATCAAAGTTGGGACGTCCTTGAGACCAAAGTATGATAGATCAAAGTCCTAAATTAAGAAGGTAAATACGTTTATGAACACCGGATCATGAGAAGATGCAAGAATGAGCCAGTTCAGTGTGCCCACTGCCTTATTCTAATCAAAGTTGGGACGTCCTTGAGACCAAAGTATGATAGATCAAAGTCCTAAATTAAGAAGGTAAATACGTTTATGAACACCGGATCATGAGAAGATGCAAGAATGAGCCAGTTCAGTGTGCCCACTGCCTTATTCTAATCAAAGTTGGGACGTCCTTGAGACCAAANTTTTGAATGAGATAGCATTCAGCAACACATTAGCATTTTGAATGAGATAGCATTCAGCAACACATTAGGGTTTTGAATGAGATAGCATTTAGCAATTTGAACCTATACATAATTTATAATGTAAAAGGGAGGGGGGCGTGGGAGGCTTTCATTTTAAGAAAGGAAGGCGCGGTACCAAAAAGTTTGGGAACCCCTTGTCTAGCAGTACAATTAGGTTGTGAAGTTTCCAGCACTCAACTCTAGACTGTTCAACTTCCAGTCATCAGTGAGAAATTTAAAGAAGACTTTTTACATGATATTAAAGTCATGAAAGATATGGTACATAAATCAAATGAGATATTTCCAAACATGTTGAGAGACAAAGATGTATGCAAAACTATGATCAATGCAAGGCAAATATCCGGTTTTCCAAAAAGAATTGATACGATTTGCAAATATCGCTTCTTTTGATTGTTCAACTGAATTGATTATTTATAAATTGAAATAAATCAAAATGAATTGTGTATGACTTTTTTATGTAT
Organism: Pachypsylla venusta; assembly: GCA_012654025.1. NCBI lineage: Eukaryota > Metazoa > Arthropoda > Insecta > Hemiptera > Aphalaridae > Pachypsylla > Pachypsylla venusta. Next base: position 12,191 of record JAAEEI010000310.1, read on the forward strand.
CTCGTATTATGATTAAACGACTTGAACAGGTTGTGAAGTCCAGTTAACGGCCTTACGAAGTTGCGAAGTCCAGTCAACGGCTTTAACAAGTTGTGAAGTCCGGTTAACGACTTTAACAAGTTTCAAAGTCCAGTCAACGACTTGAACAGGTTGTGAAGTCTAGTTTACGACTTTAACAATTTGCGATGTCCAGTCAACGACTTTACCAAGTTGCGAAATCCAGTCATCGGCTTTACCAAGTTGCGAAGTTCAAGTCAACGACTTGAACCGGTTATGAAGTCCAGTTTACGACTTCGACAATTTGCGATGTCCAGTCAACGACTTTACCAAGTTGCGAAATCCAGTCAACGGCTTTACCAAGTTGCGAAGTCCAAGTCAACGACTTGAACCGGTTATGAAGTCCAGTTTACGACTTCAANGCTTTACCAAGTTGCGAAGTTCAAGTCAACGACTTGAACCGGTTATGAAGTCCAGTTTACGACTTCAACAATTTGCGATGTCCAGTCAACGACTTTACCAAGTTGCGAAATCCAGTCAACGGCTTTACCAAGTTGCGAAGTCCGGTTAACGACTTTAACAAGTTGTGAAGTTAACGACTTGAACACGTTGTGAAGTCCAGTCAAGGAATTTAACAAGTTGCGAAATCCAGTCAACGAATTTAACAAGTTGCGAAATCCAGTCAAAGAATTTAACAAGTTGCGAATTCCAGTCAAAGACTTTAACGAGTTGCAAAGTCCGGTCAACGAATTTAACATATTCCAATGCCCAGCCAACGACTTTAAAGTTGCGAAGTCCTGTCAACGAATTTAAGAAGATGCAAAGTCTAGTCAACGACTTCAACAAATTCCAATATCCAGCCAACGACTTTAGATTAGGAATAATAAAGTCCATCCAAGTTCCGCACGTTGGCTCTTTCGGGGCAATGAGACAGTGTTGCCAATGAGATCATTTTCTCCTCAAATTTGAGGGATTTTGGAGATCGAAAAATGACGTAATGGTTGACAAAATTGTTGACGATTTTTGTCAGATCACTGAAGTTAAACAACGTCGAGCGTGGTCAGTACTTGGATGGGCGACCGCTTGGGAACACCACGTATCGTTGGCTCTTTTTTCCGGCCCAACCCAGGCTGGGTGAGGTCGATGTGGGTAGCTGGTTTGCAAGTTTCCAGCGAATGGAGGGTAAAACCCCCGTCTTGAATGACCAATAGATGTTAAAGAGACGTTAAGCCAAATTAAAAAAAAAAAATACTTGAGATTTTTCTGAAGATTTATTTTTTCGATTGGCCAATTAGTCATTATATTTAAGAAGTAGGTAACTGGAGTGAAAAGGTAGTGGGGGATGTGTCCCATGTTGACATCTGAATATTTGTTTTCAAATCTGACATTGAAAGTGTATTCAGTCAAATGAAATGAAACCGGTCCGCCTGAGCTGGTTTGGAGAGCATGTCACGATTATGATTGACAGCCAGAAAACAACGCAAAATTGAGGCCAACTTAGGTGTAGCTGATAGCACTAGAACGCCTGCTGCTCTATCAGGCTCAGTGCCGCCATGCTCAACAAATATTGAGGAAGCCAGAAAACAACGCAAAATTGAGGCCAACTTAGGTGTAGCCGATAGCACTAGAACACCTGCTGCTCTATCAGGCTCAGTGCCGCCATGCTCAACAAATATTGAGGAACAATTCAGCGAGGAGGAATTCCAACTTCATCATATCAGCCATTTGAGTCATCATGTTATTGTATTGCAAATTGCTCTTTCCATTTCCTTGTCATCATGTTATTGTATTGCAAATTGTTCTCTCTATTTCCTTATCATCATGTTATTGTATTGCAAATTGTTCTTGCCATTTCCTTGTCATCATGTTATTGTATTGAAAATTGTTCTCTCTATTTCCTTGTCATCATGTTATTGTATTGCAAATTGTTCTCTCCATTTCCTTGTCATCATGTTATTGTATTGAAAATTGTTCTCTATATTTCCTTGTCATCATGTTATTGTTTTGCAAGTTGTTCTCTCTATTTCCTTGTCATCATGTTATTGTATTCCAAATTGTTCTTTCCATTTCCTTGTCATCATGTTATTGTATTCCAAATTGTTCTTTCCATTTCCTTGTCATCATGGTATTGTATTCAAAATTGTTCTCTCCTTTTCCTTGTCATCATGTTATTGTATTGTAAATTGTTCTCTCTATTTCCTTATTATTTTATTGTATTGTAAATTGTTCTCTCCATTTCCTTATTATTTTATTGTGTTGTAAATTGTTCTCTCTATTTCCTTGTCATCATGTTATTGTATTGAAAATTGGTCTCTCCATTTCCTTGTCATCATGTTATTGAATTGAAAATTGGTCTCTCCATTTCCTTGTCATCATGTTATTGAATTGCAAATTGTTCTCTCCATTTCCTTGTCATCATGTTATTGTTTTGCAAGTTGTTCTCTCTATTTCCTTGTCATCATGTTATTGTACTCCAAATTGTTCTTTCCATTTCCTTGTCACCATGTTATTGTTCTGTAAATTGTTCTCTCTATTTCCTTGTTATCATGTAATTGTATTGCAAATTGTTCTCTTTATTTCCTTGTCATCACGTTATAGTATTACAAATTGTTCTCTCCATTTCCTTGTCATCATTTTATTGTATTGCAAATTGTTCTCTCCATTTCCTTGTCATCATGTTATTGTATTGCTTATTGTTCTCTCCATTTCCTTGTCATCATATTATTGTATTGCAAACTGTTCTCTCCTTTTCCTTGTCATCATTTTATTGTATTGCAAATTGTTCTCTCCATTTCCTTGTCATCATGTTATTGTATTGCAACCTGTTCTCTACATTTTAGTTATGCGTATTTATGCGATAAGCTGCGGTGGGTATGCGATAAGCACCAAGTGAAACGTCTCCTGGACATTCTATTTAAGCCCCACCTTTGACGTTGGCTTTATTCGCTTCTAATTGTTTGTCTGATCAACACCACATTGTATGTGACTATTTAGATTTCTTGTTACACTCTCCAATAGTTGCTCTCTGTTACATCCTATATGTCTATGTTTTATACCCCTATATTTGCAAATAGAGTTTACTGCAGAATCTTCTTCATTAAGATGTACATCCTGCCAATCATCCTTGTCTCACTCCCTCCAAAACGTTTCAGTGCTGGATATTAGGGTACCAGGAAATACTTACAGAGAGATTTTATATTGAGGGAGAAATACGATGGTATGAAATTTATTAAGAAGAAAAGGCAAGAGTGAAATTACTATTATACCAACTCCGGTTATTTGATTGTTAATAAAGTCGAGCTCATTGGTACATCGACAATATTGGGGTACCAATGTGAAATTGTCGTTTTTGAACCTTTTTGAACAATTATTGTTCCCGCCAGATGCAAATTTGCTTTAAAAAAACGTTAGAAACAATCTTTTTTTTTAATTTGTCTTAACGTCTCTTTACCATCTATTGGTCATTCAAGACGGGGGTTTTACACTCAATTCGCTGGAGGGTTGGCGAAAAAATGGGCCAACGATACGTGGTGTTCCCAAGCGGTCACCCATCCAAGTACTTACCACGCCCGACGTTGCTTAACATCAGTGATCTGACGGGAACTTTTGTATTGAACGTGGTATGATCGTTGGCGACCTGTTTCTTTTATCATTTTTATCTATAAACTCTCCGCAATAAAACGCTGTAAAGGTTTTAGCGATAGCATATGGTTTTATTAATTTATTTTGATTGTTATACATATGGAAATTTGCTGCCCTTTCAAAATTTTCCACCCCAAGATAATTTTCGGTATCCGGGTGGGCCACCATGCGCCTGTTCAGCCACACCACATAGATATTTTCCACTTGTATGTCTCCCAAAAACCGGTTTTATGTCATGTTTTCAAAATAGAAGTATTGTCAAAGTGATTATAAAACCTAAAACCAATCTTATCAGCCCTTCAAATTTAAAATGACAAATCCAGATTACAGAGTGATAAATCTAGCATTCTTCACCAGCTTAGAAAGAAGTTTAAACTGTAGAAGATAGTTGGATCAATTCAGATCGATTGACAGATCCTTCTCTGATATTTTGTTGTTTTGGTGGTATCAAGATCAGATATTGGCCTCTTTTGGGTACAACAGAATTACATTAATGAGATGGATTGGATGACATTTGATGTAAATAGAATCAAGGATTGATATGCTCAGCTGTAACAATTTAAAAAAATATCAAATTTTGAGAGGGGAAGGGGTATTTTTTTTTGTGACGATTCCAAAGTAGTCCAGTCAATGAATGGTTTGTAGAGTGCGTTGGCTGAAAACTAAGGAAATTTTTCAGAAGTTTGTTTGGTGTGGGCAGGAGATAAACATACTAAAAGACCTGGGACCTGGGGGGACCACTTTTTTATGCTGAATCTCGTGGTACCATTTGTATTTGAAAATGAATTTCAACTTCTCCCCTCCTTAGGCATAAGTGTATTATATCTGACGGGGATTAATTTGAAGGGGCCTACATAGAAAGTCATGAATAAATTAATATGTTTGTAAAAAAAAAGATATTCACCTTCTTTTTTGAACAACGTATTACCTATAGTAAATATATACTATGGAACACAGAGTAGACACAGTGTAGCGACTCGCACTACAGTTCTCCATAACTGCCTCTCCACTTGATCATACATCGGGTCCGCCACTGGTGTTATAAAAAAAAAAGCTCTTTCTCGCTCACTCTCTTGATCTTGGCCCCAAATCATTTTTCTCCTCCTCTCCTTATATTAAAATAGCGGGAAAGTACCAACATGAAGGTCAGACGGGGCAAGGGCAGACAACCTTCAAAGTTGCTGGTTGCATTTCTTGATTTCTCCACTTGCTTTTTTTTTAATGGGGTTTTGGTTTAAAATTCAGATTGAGTAGAGAGACAGTGACAGTAACAGATAACCAAACTGATCCGACGGTTTGGTGTCTGGTTGCAATTTACATTATTCATAAGTTGGTTCGATCGGTTGCTCATTTAGATTAGTCAACCAGATATTGGGTACAAGTAGATTCTTTCCATCACTCTATCAATACTCATCCTTAGTTTGCACTATCTTCCTCAAGTCCTTCTACTCACGACCATACTCATTCTTAGTTTGCACTATCTTCCTCAAATCCTTCTACTCACGACCATACTCATCCCTAGTTTGCACTATCTTCCTCAAATCCTTCTACTCACGACCATACTCATCCTTAGTTTGCACTATCTTCCTCAAATCCTTCTACTCACGACCACACTCATCCTCGTTTTCTTCTTCTTCTTTCACTCACCTTTTCCCAATTTTATTTGGGGTCGGCGTTCTCTTCTCTAATTCTGCCCCGCCATAACTTCCTATCTAACGCTTCCTCCCGTCTCTAACCTTTTTCTCTCATATCTTCC
>JAAEEI010000311.1:12106-22117 GCA_012654025.1 Pachypsylla venusta
AGACATAGACGATGGCATTTTTATTTTTTAGCTAAGGTGTATTCATCGTGGGCGTGCGTTGATTATGAGTCAGTCAGTACGTCAATTGATCAAACCTGAATCTATAGAAATTTGGGCAGGGCAGTTAAGGGAAAATCTGGCCCCGGGACTAAAATATTACGTCCCCCTTTACTAAAATGAACAAATTCTCAAGTGTCCCTGCAAAAACCCGGGCCAGTGGGGACTCCCGGTGGCTCTAAATGTGGGAAGATCAGTGATTTTACAAAGGTAACACAAAAATTTGTAGAAAAATAAAAGTCCTAGGTTGGTTTAGTCACCTGAAGTTATAGTAATTTTTATCCTTCTATAATGAAGGATAAAAATTACTATACTTTCTAATCAAGCAATACAACCTCTGTGATTTGCTAGAATTTTTTTTTAAAAAAAAAATAGAAAAAATATGACAAAATGACATTAAAATGGAGAATCAGAAAAATAACACATCCACTAAAATTAGGAATTCGAAGTTCCGCGTATGACAGTCGTCAAGTCCTTGTATTCAACCACTGCACGATATATAATATGGCACAATGACATATCCATTCAAATTAGGAATCGGAAGGATGAGAAATATGGCACATCCACTAAAATTAGGAATTTCGAAGTTCCGCGCATGACACTCAGTTCACTCACTCAGATGTCATAACAGACGAAAGCGCTCGTGACTCAATAATTTACTTGTAGTCGATACAAAATTAATTAGAAATTCTTATTTTTCAAAATGACTACAAACATCCTCAATAATATTTCGTATTTCAATTGGATAATGAGATATATTGGGAAAATCTACATTGCTGCAGTGAGCATCAAAGTTGTGATATAATAACACAAAGAGACAGCATTGCCAGCGTCTATGGCACGTTGAATACACCAGTTCCCGTTCGATCACTGAAGTTAAACAACATCCAGCGAGGTTGTATCATGTGAGTTCGCGCCCTCGTGATGCTGACTATTTCTCCGGCCCAACCCAGGCTGGGTGAGCTCAATGTGGGTTGCTGGTTTGCAAGTTTCCAGCGAAAGTAGGGTAAAACCCCCGTCTCGAGTGACCAATAAATGTTAAAGAGACGTTAGGCCAAATAAAAAAACAGCATTTAATTTATAAGTTATTTGTTGGTACACAGCTGCATTTCCATAAATGACTGCATTTCCATAAATACGTCATTGATTTGATAGTGTAGTACAGTTTCACCTTAAATGACAGCTTGCATGGTCCAATTTGGAGGCCAGCAGAAGATTCTGGCCTCTTGTGTTGTATCTGTGAGTAGAGTTGAAAATACAACATACTTCGTGAGGTCAAAAATCCTTGTAATGCAGTGATGAATACAAGAAAATTGTGAATCGCTCCCGAGAGAGTGAACCACGAAGAATTAAAAACTTTACATATTTTGTAAAAAAAATACTTCACTTTAACAACCGGTATATTATTTTATATACATAAAAGATACCTATTTACATTATTGTATATAAGAAAATACATACAAATACTTGATTCTTATTGGTCGAAAATTTACAAACAAAGATACACACTATTCTATACAAAAGATGAAAAAAACAAAATGGGCGGAGCTTGAAGAAAAGAAAACAACAATAACAAAGATCATATTCTCTTCATTTAGGAATTAAAAAATAAATACTTTTTTTTATTGATAATAAAAAAATATTTATTGATATTAAATTATTTAATTATTTATGTATCTAAATAAACAAAAACAATAAAAACAATTTAGTGTTTTTCAAGTGTTTTTAATTAATTGAAAGTGTTTTTTTTAATTAACTAATTTATTGTTCGAAGATAACACGAAGTAATTATTCAATTGTTTTTATTTAAAAAAATTGATCATTCAAATAAAATTGTATTTTTTTTTCAAAAAGTTTTATTGATTAAATTCAATTTTGTACAAAGTAAATATAGCACATCCACTAAATCTAAAATCTGAAAATCCGAGTGTTTTATCATTTTAAATAACTGAGTCGCAGACGGCACTTCTGTTAAAGAACCGAAATTGACCAAAAGAATGTGAGTAGATACAATTTTACCACGTTCAATAAACGTTTATCAGGACGTCTCCGTGGCAGAGTGCGCATCACACTTGGCTAGCACTAAGGAGGTTCTGGGTTCGATTTCTAGACCGGACGAAAATTTGATAAAGGTTTTTTTCAAAGTTTCTACTTGGTCTGGTTGTGTTTGGGGGTAACTCAGCCTCCTGAGGACAATTGAGTAGCTATGGTAATAGCAACAAGTGGTAGCATTATAAGGAAAATAGTGTAGCTTAGGGTTAGTGATATTGGAGTGATTGTTGAAAAAAACCTTGTAATGTTATGATGCCCACTAAAATTGTGACATAATAACACAAAGAATTATACATTTACAATATACGGATACCTCTCAGTCACTTCAATGTTGTGGACGTCGAATTTAGTGAGCTCCACGTTTTTTTTTTAATTTGGCTTAACGTGTCTTTAACATCTATTGGTCTTTCAAGACGGGGGTTTCACCCTCCATTCGCTGGAAACCAGCTACTCACATTGACCTCACCCAGCCTGGGTTGGACCGGAAAAATAGCCAACATCACGAGGGCGCGAACCCTTGTGGAAATCCACATGGCAGAACCTCGCTTGACGTTGCTTAACTTCAGCGATCTATCGGGAACTGGTGTATTCAACGTGCCATAGACGCTGGTTATACGGTTTTCTATCTGTTAATAAAAATCTGTTTGACTGTGAGATCAACGAGACCTCTCAAACTCCTTGTGCCATTGTAATTAAGCTTGGCCCGAATATTCTATTGTGTTCATAAATTTTGCTATTCGGCCCTTTTTGGCCAAACGGAGCCTCGTGCTGGACATAACTGAGTGAGATCTACAGCTCATAGAACAAACAAGTACCTACTGTTTAGTCTGCAATGAGAAATCACATTGTTGTCTTTTTCGGATTGGCACTCGAGGTCAACTGAGTAGCTTTCTTTGATATTAACATCTATTGGAAAATTCAAATTTGGTCATTCGAGACGGGGGTTTCACCCTCCATTCACTATAAACTTGCAAACCAGCTACTCAAATTGACCGCACCAAGCCTGGTTTTGGGACGGTTAAATTGCCAGCATCACGAGGGCGCGAACCCACGTGAACACCAACATAGAACAACCTCGCTGGACGTTGCTTAACTTCAGTGATCTAACGGGACTTGGTGTATTCAACGTGCCATACACGCTGGCTCAATTCAATTCTAAGTAGGACTCTGCGCAAACCAAAACATCTAGTGTTTTCTACTTCAGCAAATTATAAATGTTCCTGATCCAGTCTTCTTAACCTTTACAAGAGCAGCAAACATAACGTCAGTTGGAGGCTATTGATGCCAATCCATAAATGGACATAATATTTATCTGAATTTATAGGCGATTTGTTCTACGTGCCATTTTTCACTTTTCAATCGGATAACAACACCTCCTGTTGTCTTTACTGATTTGCATTTTTGTTAATGTGCTTCTTATGTTCTAAATGTAGATCTAGGATCAATTAAACAAACTAAACAATTGCCCGAAATACAGATTATAATAAAACATATATATGAAGGTTAAAAATATATTCACTTGACTAAAATTACTATATCTTTGGACTTTGTCTGAAAATAGGGTGAATTTCGCCAGAAATTGGCAGATCACTGAGATTGAGAAACGTCAGGCGTGGTAAATACCCGGATCACTCAAACACAACACCATGTGTCCTATATCTTTTTCTGCGAGATCTTCCATCCTTACCCGATTAAAAGAGAATGTGTGCTGCGCGAACGACTGACTTTTCCAGGTGCAGTTGATACTACTTTCTTTGACCCCCCCCCCCAAAAAAAAATATAAACATAAATTCTGTTTGTTCTATGAAAATAATGAAATTATAATCGAAATTAGATAAAGCGCTCGAGAGTTGTAATGGTACAAGGACATAGCGACCAAAAAAAAAATCGTGGAATCTTTTTTTTTCTTCTAATTTTGACCTAACGTCTCTTTAGGTTAAAAATATATTCACTTGACTAACCTTAACTATTGGTCATTCAAGACGGGGGTTTCACCCTCCATTCGCTGGAAACTTGCAAACCAGCTACCCACATTGACCTCAACCAGCCCGGGTTGGGCTGGAAAAATAGCCAGCATCGCGATGGTGCGAACCCACGTGGACACCCACATGATACAACCTCGCTGGACGTTGCTTAACTTCAGTGATCTTACGGGAACTGGTGTATTCAACGTGCCATAGACGTTGGCTATCGTGGAAACTGGATCACATTTCTTTCGATCAAAAGAAATTCTAAGAACTCCGTCAATAATTATAATTTCGGGAGCGGATTTTAAAAATCAACTTACTAAAAACAAAATTTTGACATTTTATGTTATTTTTGATGCTGCGACATTTTAAGAAGAATGTACAAACCCCCAAAAAATAAACTTAAATTCGTTCAATCTATGAAAGAAAGTAATGAAAGTATAATCAAAATCAGATAAGGCGCTCGAGAGTTATCGTGGTACAAGGGGCATACCGACCGGAAAAAATCCTGGAAACAAGATTTCATTTCTTTCGATCTAAAGAATTTCTAAGAACTCCGTCAAAAATAATTTCGGAAGCGTCTTTTAAAAATCAACTTACTACAAACAAGATTATGACATTTTATGTTGTTTTTGATGCTGCGACATTTTAAGTAGAATACAAACAAAAGGTTAAATGCTGATAATCTGTCATCGGAATGGTGATTGCCCATTGGGGCAGGGGCTTACCTTTGTTCAAAATATACCGACCTACAATACTTTAATATTCCCTTGAGGACAAATTGGGAGCATCAATGTCAAGAGTATCTTTTGTGAATTTCCTTTGATGTTTGACCTTTAACTCTAATTCTAAACTTTTTTTTTTACTTGGAATCGAATGTAGCATTGGATCATTTTCTTACTTAATTTATTTACCCATGAGAATTGAGAATATTTAGCCAAAGCTTGGATTCAAAAGCTTCGAGTTAAGCATTGAGGTGGACCAAAAAGGGCTGGAAGACCCAAAAATATTAACTTAAAATCAACCAATAACGTTTGCCAGCGTCTATGGCACGTTGAATACACCAGCTCTTGTTAGATCACTAAAGTCAAGCAATATCCAGCGAGGTTAAACTCACGTAGGTGTCCACATTGGTTCACGCCCTCGTGATGCTGGCTATTTTTCCGGTCCAACCCAGGCTGGGTGATGGCAATGTGGGTAATTGGTTTGCAAGCTTCCAGCGAATGGAAGATGAAACCCCCGTCTCGAATGACCAATAAATGACAAAGAGACGTTAAGCCAAATTAAAAAAAAAAAAACTAATAACTTTAGCACGATCATTACAGGAGTTCCCATCAGATCACTGTAGTAATGCTTCATTAAGCTCCTCTGTTGATTACAGCCAAATGCCACAGTAGAGACTATATTTTAGGTAACATTTTATTTGCCCAAATGTACCTAGTTAGATATGCCAAATTATAAAAAAAATGCCCAGGTACATAGATGGATTGTTCAAAATATAGAATTGCTTTTTGGAGCTCGATGCATTCCTTAGTCATTGATTATTTATTTCCGCTAAAACACAGAATCTAAGAATGACGTAATGGCCGTCGCTAGATTCCATTTAATTCTGCAATAGTGGAGGTGTCAAAGTGCATAATTCAAATGGAACCTTCTTTTTGGCTTAATGTCTCTTTAACATATATTGGTCATTCAAGACGGGGGTTTTACGCTGCATTCGCTGGAAACTTACAAACCAGCTACCCACATTGACCTCACCCAGTCTGAATTGGGCAGGAAAAATTGCCAGCATAACGGCGCGAATTCACGTGGACACCCATATTGGCAAAAATTTGCTGGACGTTGATCCAACGAGAACTGGCGTATTCAACGTACCATTGACGCTGTCTAAATGGGCTTACCAAATTTACCTAATTTTTTACCCACCTATACCTAGTTTTTTCAAAATTTGTAAACACGTGGCCAAAGAACAATTAACGGAGGATTTTCGGATTTTACGTACGTTGAAACGTAAAATATCAAATTTTGAGAGTGTCATATTACGGCGGTTGAATTCAAAAGATTAATTATAGAAAATATTAAACCAAAAAAAAAAAAAAAAAAAAAAAAATGAATCTACCCGTAAAATTTATTAAAAGTAATTTTCACTTGAAAACTACACGGATATGTACATTGGTACAGCTAAATTACATATTAATAATTGCATTATAAAATTTTCAAAATGACATGACATGTTTCGTCCCCTCTTGGAGACATCCTCAGACATTTTTTTCTAAAGATGTGTCCAGGCTACGAAGGAGACGTGTTGTTATAGTCAAGTGAAAACTAAGTTTACAAAATTTTATGGTTAAAATGAGAATGTACAATAGTATCCTGCTTTGAGAAGATAATTCGTCAAATAGAGTTATGTATCCGTCTCGAATGACCAATGGATGTTAAACGTTAAACCAAAAAAAAAAAAAAAAAAAAAAAAAAAAAAAAAAAAAAAAAAAAAAAAAAAAAAAANCACACACAAAACATTTGGATTTATGAGATTCTATGGACCTGTTTCGGTTAATAAAAGTTATCAAAAAGTTGATAACTTTTTGACGTGAAAAACTGAAATTCATCAAAATTGTTCAAATTTTTAGTTTCTCAACTAAAATTTGAAACTATGGAATTGTTAATGAACGACCTTTAGTTTTCGTTCTACTTTTTTTAGGTTTTCATGTTTATTTTTATGAATTTTCTTAAAAAAATATATTTAAAAAAAAAATAAAAAAAATAAACGTATTTAAAACCCTGAATGAAAATACGTTCAACTCTAATAAAACGTATAAACGAAAAAAACACTTTCAACAAAAAGTTGAATCATGAGAAGGTTGCTAAATTCACTCTTACCCACTGTGACTATGATCAAAGCGTAGAATATATTCTGTTCTGAGCCAACGATCATACCACATTCAATACACCAGTTTCTGTCAGATCACTGAATTTAAGCAATGTCTGGCGTGGTCAGTACTTGGATGGGTGACCGCTGGGGAACACCACGTATCGTTGGCTCATTTTTCGTTGGGGTTAGCTGGTTTGCAAGTTTCCAGCGAATGGAGGGTAAAACCTTCGTCTTGAATGACCAATAGATGTTAAAGAGACGTTAAGCCAAATTAAAAAAAAATATATTCTGTTCTTATTAGCTTATGATTATATTAATACGCATTACTTTAATTTCCTACACACCAGAAGGTGTATACATCTTTTAATTTCTTTCTTTTTTCTTTTCATCCCACAGAACAAAAATATGATTCCTTTTGTACAATATTGTAAACAATAACATCAAGTCATAAATAATAAAAATAAAGAAACAATAAACTGATTTGTATTGTCATAGAAGTGATTCTAAAGAAACAAAATTTTTGTAAACAATAACAAAGGCAAACAAGAAGATCAATAATGACAGAGTTATTAAATTATTCAAAACAAAGAAAACTGTTTTTAAATTTTAAAATAAAAACAAAAATAGATGAATGAGGAATTATTTAAAATAAAAACAAATATTATTTTTATTAGACATAGAAAAGATTATATTGTAAAATAAAATAAATTAACTCAAAAATCATACATTACTGAACCCTTTACAAGAAATAAATGAATTTTTACTTATTTCGGTTAGAAGTATTAAAATATCAAGTGGACTAAATGAAATAAAGTAAAAATCATTCAAAAAAGTAAAATTGCAAGTGAACTAAATGAAATAAAGTAAAAATCATTGAAAAAGTAAAATTGCAAGTGATCTATATGAAATAAAGTAAAAATCATTAAAAAAAGTAAAATTGAAAGTGAACTATATGAAAAATCATTAAAAAAGTAAAATAGCATGAACAAAACGAAATAAAGTAAAAATCATTAAAAACAATAAAGTTGCAAGTAAACTAAGTAAATGAAATAAGAAAAAAATAATTAAAAAAGTAAAATTGCAAGTGCACTAATTGAAATAAAGTAAAAATCATTGAAAGAGATAAAATTACAAGCGAATTAATTGAAATAAAGCAAATTAAACATTTTAAAGAAATTATGAAAAGAATTAAAATATCTATTGATACATTATTGGTATACTTTCAAAAGAAATAATATTAAACATAATAGAAACCAATTTAATCTGAAACACTTAAAAAAATTTAAATTTTATGACTGGAAAATTATAGCGATAAAAATTGAACATTAACGATAATCCTAGCTGTTTTCGATCCGTCTCTAAACCACCCAAGTGCTCTGATAATACCCCCATCGATAATTTACACCCATCGACAATAATGAGTTCATTTCTAATGAATCCCTCAAATTACCACAACATTAACAACCATCACACACAATCTCTCCACCATCATCACCATCACAGTAACCTTATCGATACAAAATATACAAACAACGATCTTGACTTAGACAGTTCTCCTTATAATCAACAATTACCCCAAAATAATTTCATAAATACGGATTTCCTAAACAACTATCATCATTCAACAGCAAGTCATCATCATCTAAATCATCAATATAATTATAATAATAATTACAATCAAAATTATATTAATTACAATAATTATTATTTAGATAATCAATTAATTAATAGTGAACATTGTCAAACACCGAGCTCGTTACAACATATCGGTCCATCGCAAATACCGTCAGCACCACTTCAAAATCTTTCTTCACATAGTCTACTACCAAATCAAACGAATTTGCTTGACGGTACTGGAGGTGTACTTGATAGTCCGAAAACATCTCATTCTATATCTCCGGCGAATAATTTAGTACAGACAGTATCACCTCATGATAATTTATCTAATTTGTCTCCGGCGTGTAACAATTCCAGTGATTCCGAAGATGATTTAGAGGAGGATGATGATGAATATGGAGGTGATGAAGGAGGCAGTGATTTGATGATTGATGAGAATTCGTTGGAAAGCAATAATCCAGATCGTGTGATTTATCCGTGGATGAAGAAAATTCATGTTGCGGGCGTTGGTAAGTTATCATTTATTTCATTTTCACAGGTGTTTGTAAAAAAAGGAATATAGTTCAATCTTAAGCAGGGGGCCACACTTATGTTGGAAATGTTGTACAACATTGCAACACAAGTTGGGAAACTCTTGTCCGACAGTTGCCCAACAGTTGCATGTTTCCATAAAATGTGGAACATTTCAAAATGTTCCCAGAAACATTGATATTTTTGATAGTATAGATGCAATATTTTTCAATAATTCTTCAAAGTCGCGACTTGTAATTAAAAAAAAAAATATCTTGAATCCAGAACACCTCTATTGTGTATTCCACATTCAATTTATCAACATCGTCCAAGATCAAATCTTTCATGAAGTCTGTAGCTGTAGTGTATTTATTTCTTCCACGGGAAAGACTCGGTCTAATCCAAAATTTCCTTGGCCTATGATTTCGTCTAGTTGTCTCCAAGAGGACAGAGACGGCAGCAGTTATAAGAATGTNGATCTATCCCTTGTAGAACCGGATATCTGACGGTGTGAAAAACCTGGTGAATTGCTTCGTGTAAAGATACACTGGTGCTTTCTGGAACTTGGCCTGGCGCACTGCCGTGCGCTCAGATGTCTTCCTCAATCATTTTGTATTTCTCACAGTGATATTAATTACACCCGTCAGTGTTTTCTCCGTGCTCAGACAATGGAGATATTTTCACTGTGAAAATCACGGTACGTTTTTTTCCAAGAGAATTCAAATTCAAGATTTTTTATTTTGGGAAGTGTTGTTTTCAATTTTTCCCACTTTTTCTATTCTCTTACACAATTTCATTGAAAAAATCAAATTTTCAATGCCAAATATGCCACTAAGGCCTGCTATATTCCATTTATTTTGAATATCTATTTCGAGATAGGATGTTCGTCATGAGCATTTTCAAATGAGGGACCAGATACTATTATTTTTTTTTCTG
>JAAEEI010003137.1:1216-11323 GCA_012654025.1 Pachypsylla venusta
TTTATCCTTTATTTTGTTTGCGGGTATTTTGTCCCCCCCCCCTCCCCCCTTGGCAATGCACGTAATTGAATAGAGCTTGGCAATCCTAGGGTAAACATTTAAGTTTTCTATAATTTAAATAATTAGACAATATCGATTCGAAATAAATTTACAAGTGGCAAGCTTTCGATAGTGCTCAGACTATCATCTTTTATTTCGAATCGATATTGTCTAATTATTTATATTATTTATTATTTTACGATTCTCTTTTTTAAGATATTTAAGTTTTCCTTAGTACTTGTGATGCAATTTTTGCTAATCTTGTGATTATATATCATTTTCATCTAATAATTTCAACTGTTTTTTCTATTCGTAATGTTTATAATACAACCTTGTTCAGAATCTAGCTTGTCGCTTGTTACACAATTTATCTTCACTTCTATTTGAAGTCTCCACTTGTTATGTACTGGAGTTTTCAAAACACGACTGCTAACATCATTAAGAGAACAAAATCTGTTTTAACAAATGATAATTTCATTTTTCTAATTTCTTGCAGCTCTTTAATTCTTTCATTCTTGTTTTTATGAAGAAAGAAAGAAGAAAAAATTGAAACTAATTTTATACCAAAATGATATTCCATTATAATTAAAAAAACAAAAACAACAAAACAATAGCATCAGCAGAAACAATATACATTAGTAGAAGATATGGCAAGGGTTACCAAATGTGTTACTAGTCACTCAACAAACAATAGCATCAGCAGAAACAATATACATTAGTAGAAGATATGGCAAGGGTTACCAAATGAGTTACTAGTAACTCAACAAACAATAGCATCAGCAGAAACAATATACATTAGTAGAAGATATGGCAAGGGTTACCAAATGAGTCACTAGTCACTCAACAAACAATAGCATCAGCAGAAACAATATACATTAGTAGAAGATATGGCAAGGGTTACCAAATGAGTCACTAGTCACTCAATGACGGGTTCATTTCATAGGGATACCAAATGAGTCACTAGTCACTCAATGACAGGTTCATTTTATAGGGATACCAAATGAGTCACTAGTCACTCAATGACAGGTTCATTTCATAGGGATACCAAATGAGTCACTCAATGACAGGTTCATTTCATAGGGATACCAAATGAGTCACTAGTCACTCAATGACAGGTTCATTTCATAGGGATACCAAATGAGTCACTAGTCACTCAATGACGGGTTCATTTCATAGGGATACCAAATGAGTCACGAGTCACTCAATGGTTCAGTTCATGTCGAATGAGCTCCTTTATCTAAATCATCATCATCATTAGGTGACATCCTCGATGTCGATGATTGGCAGATGTCTAAGAGTAGTCAGCTCTAATTGAGTCTATGTTTACTATACTTCATTGTGATTGGTATCATTTATTATATGCACATCTATTTGACCGAACGTTTAGTGTGGTCTGGTTTTAACTGCACGATTTTAACATTTTATGTCTTTACTTTGGCACATAGCATCAAAAAGCGGTATCTCTAGTTTCACTCGGGTATCTCCGCCGCAATTTCACTCATGCACCTTCATCTTAGTTCACTCGGGACATAGAATTGAAAGGTCCCATATTACTGTTCGTTTCCTATCAGAAGAGAAACTGTTTTTATGCCTTGCGGACTCGTAAGCGAGTTTTATATATATACAAGTCAAAAAATAAGTAAAAGCGCGAAGTTACAATTTAACGTTGCTTTCACGATTACTCTAGAACGACTTGTCCGATATTGATGAATCTTCGTATGGACATTTATAATGTTACTGAGTAAGTTTTGGAATGTATTGAATTGTCATTATGGCTCATTAAGTGAGGTCTACAGTTTTTTTTTTTTTTGCTTAATGTTTGTTTAACCACTGAGCTACCTGCCTCGGTAGCTCAGTGGTTAAGCGCTCGCCTGGTAAACAGGAAACGTGGGTTCGATCCCCAGCAGAGGCAGGATTTTTTCCTCATTAATTTGAGTATTTGACCACATAAAAGTAGAGCTCTAAGGGTTAGGTGGTAGAAAATGCCTCCGGCATTAACCTCGCCTAGTTACCTTCCACTCAAGAGTCTATTTTTTTTTTTTTTTTTTTTTTTTTTTTTTTTTTNTTTTTTTTTTTTTTTTGTTCATTCGGCACGGAGGATTTGCCCTCCATTGTTTGGAAACTTAACAAACCAGCTACCCATATTGATCTCATCCAGCCTGAGTTTGTTGAGGTCACGAGGGCACGAACCTACGTGCTCACCCACCAAGTAAATCTTCGCTGTACGTTGCTTAACTTCAATGATCCAAGGGGAATTGTTGTATCAAACATTCCGTAGAATACTAGATCATACTCTAAATATTCTAGATAAACTGGATTTATGTTTTTCAAAAAGTTCTTCCAACAGCTTCTTGTAAGAATTTGAATGGATAAGTGTCTTAATAGATGGCCGTTTTTCTGATTTTTGTAAGAGGAATCATAGAATACTATTATCTTCCGATATTAGCTTCATAGAATTCTATTAGCACGGGAACGGCCATGCCTCTAAGGCGCCAAGCCATAGACCTTAGCGAAGCACGGGCGAAACAGCTAGTCTATAATAATAAAACTCAATGTAATGATAAATGCGTGTGTTTGTATGTATCACTAATTGTTTAGCCAAGGTAAGAGATATCGAAAAATTTATGAGAATGGACCACCCCAAAACTATAGTCCTAAAAACCAGAAAAATTATCAAAATTCAGCAATTTCGGACCGTCTCCGAGTTACGGCCGATTTTTCGATTTTTGACCCAATTTAGCCGGTTATGGTCCGATATCTTAAATTTTGTCGCGACAACATATGAATTCAAAGCGAGAAATTTTTGGGTGGCCTTTTAAATCTTAATTTGTTTGCAAAAAACGATCCAACCGTTTTCGAGTTATGGCCGTTTTTCCGATTTTTGTAAAGGGAATCACAGAATACTATAAGCTTCCGATTTTTGAAAGGGAAATATTAATACAATACTATTAGCACGGCCATGACTCTAAGGCGCCCAGCTATGGACCGTAGCGAAGCACGGTTGAAACTGCTAGTTACAAATAAACTTTTATCATTACGATCCACTTTGGTAACCACTCTTTTAAACCAGAAAGTACATTGCGTTCAACAATCAACAATGGAAGAATGCTGTTCATTTTTTTCTTCTTCTTATATATTATGACCAGACAATTTTTTTATTATTCCTTCTATATATACTATTTTTTTTCCTTTTTGTTGGTTTTTTTTATATATTTAATATCAAACCTGAGTAAAATATATTAAAGTTTTCATGTTTTGTTGCACTGCAAAACGAACTACAAAAAGTATTTCAGTAATTTGTTACCTTTCAACTACATCATCAGAGGTAAAAGTAGTTTTTTCTTCTTTATTAATTGAATCATCAAAATTGTATGATCACAATCAGATGACTTTCAGAATCTTTCTCTCGTCGTAATATTGTTTGTTATTGCTGCGATGTTCAATGAACGTAAGGAATAATTAGGAACTTTTTGTTTACATACTGACTCGTGAAGATAGGTAAATTATTTTGAATTTTATACTGATTGTGTTTTTTTTTTTAAATTGTCGCTTGTAACAACTGTAATATTCTTTAATGTTTTGATACTTGTGTTGTTGGTGTTGTGTTTCATTTTTGTTGTTTTTTTACTCATTCTTCTATTTTTTAACTTCTTCGTCTTATCCCTCTCTAGTAAAGTCGTCTTTTTCTGTCGCTAGTCGCATCCGTTCTATACTTCCCTGCCTGATAAGGCCTTCTTCTTCATTGTAACAACTGCAACATTCTTTAATGTTTTGATACTTGTGTTGTTGGTGTTGTGTTTTTAGTCGTCTTTTTCTGTCGCTAGTCGCATCCGTTCTATACTTCCCTGTCTGATAAGGCCTTCTTCTCCATTGTAACAACTGTAACATTCTTTAATGTTTTGATACTTGTGTTGTTGGTGTTGTGTTTCGTTGTTGTTGTTTTTTACTCATTCTTCTATTTTTTGACTTCTTCATCTTATCCCTCTCTAGTAAAGTCGTCTTTTTCTGTCGCTAGTCGCATCCGTTCTATACTTCCCTGCCTGATAAGGCCTTCCTCTCCATTGTAACAACTGTAACATTCTTTAATGTTTTGATACTTGTGTTGTTGGTGTTGTGTTTCGTTATTGTTTTTTTACTCATTCTTCTATTTTTTGACTTCTTCGTCTTATCCCTCTCTAGTAAAGTCGTCTTTTTCTGTCGCTAGTCGCATCCGTTCTATACTTCCCTGCCTGATAAGGCCTTCTTCTGCATTGTAACAACTGTAAAATTCTTTAATGTTTTGATACTTGTGTTGTTGGTGTTGTGTTTCATTGTTGTTGTTTTTTACTCATTCTTCTATTTTTTGTCTTCACATTCTTCGTCTTATCCTTCTCTAGTGAAGTCGTCTTTTTTTGTCGGTCTCTTCTAGTTTTATCTGTTCTATACTTCCCTGCCTGATAAGGCCTTCTTCTGCATTGTAACAACTGTAACATTCTGTAATGTTTTGATATTCTGTAATCACTATCAGATGACTCTCAAAATCTTTCTCTCGTCGTAATATTGTTTGTTATTGCTGCGATGTTCCATGAACGTAAGGAATAATTAGAAACTTTTTGTTTACATACTGACTCGTGAAGATAGGTAAATTGTTTTGAATTTTTTACTGATTGTGTTTTTTTTTTTTTTTTTTTAATTGTCGCTTGTAACAACTGTAATATTCTGTAATGTTTTGATACTTGTGTTGTTGGTGTTGTGTTTCGTTATTGTTTTTTTACTCATTCTTCTATTTTTTGACTTCTTCGTCTTATCCCTCTCTAGTGAAGTCGTCTTTTTCTGTCGCTAGTCGCATCTGTTCTATACTTCCCTACCTGATAAGGCCTTCTTCTCCATTGTAACAACTGTAACATTCTTTAATGTTTTGATACTTGTGTTGTTGGGTCAGAGGTCTGGGGAAGTAGATACGAGGAAATAATTGAGGCTTGCCAAAGTCATTTTCTCAAGTCTGTTTTCTGTCTCCAACGGAACACCCCACATTATATGTTGAGGCTTGAGATGGGAGTCATCTTCTATCTATCTACTTGTGTTGTTGGTGTTGTGTTTCATTGTTGTTGTTTTTTACTCATTCTTCTATTTTTTGTCTTCGCATTCTTCGTCTTATCCTTCTCTAGTAAAGTCGTCTTTTTTTGTCAGTCTATTCCAGTCGTATCTGTTCTATACTTCCCTGCCTGATAAGGCCTTCTTCTGCAAATCCTGACCTGCTCAGTCTTCCCACTTTACTCTCCGCCTCCTACTTTCATCCACTTCCAATATTTTCGTCATTCTTTCCGACAAAGTTCTGGTCTTTTCTTTTTTCTCATTATGTGTCCACTGAAGCTTTCTTCCATGATATATCTTTAAAACTTCTGTCACTTTGATTATATTCCGCTTTATCTCATTTCTTACCCTACAGACATACATTTCCATGGCAGAATATACATCACATACGTCAGGGAGGTACCGGTTTAGAATCCTGGTCGGTTCGAACATTTGGAAAAAAGGTTATGCGAATTTTCTAATTAGTTTGATTATGTCTTCAGGAGGCTTGTGGTTATGACTTGAGTAGCTAAGATAATGGCGACAAATGCTTGCATGCATTATGAGGTAATTGATTTTTGAATGTCTATAATTTATATTATACAATTCTCATCCCATCCATTCTTGTCACCTCTCAGCTCCATCTCAACATCTGAGCGCACGGCAGTGCGCCAGCCCAAGTTCCGGAAAGCACCAGTGTATCTTTACACGAAGCAATTCACCAGATTTTTCGCACCGTCATATATCTGGTTCTAAAAGGGATAGGTCATTGAAATTTTGAACATACATTCCGTAGTATAGTACAATACTACAGGATAAACTTCAAAAGTTAATGTTGACCCGGACAGGAGATAGATAATTTCAAAGTTTGCAATTTTGGATACTCACTGACTGACTGATTGATTCACTCATCATCAAAAGTTTCAGGCACTTCCCGTATACCTAGAGCGTTGAAATTTTGCATGAAGTTAGCAATTGATATCCGCGCAAAGGGAAAAATCCGAGAAATTGAACTTTTTAACTGTAAGTGCTCCAAAACGGTATCGCTTTAGGGAAGACAATACAACGTATTTTAATGTAGTTCTAACTTATAAAACACTGAAATTTTGCATAAAGTTAGATATTTACATGCAATTTAGCAGTAAATAATTTATATTTGAACTCTTTCACTCCCGGTGCTCCTAAACGGTTCCGCTTTAGGGAAGGAGATTCTCGAACACTAGTTTAAACTTATAGGACGCTGAAATCTTGCATATAGATAGAAGATATTTACATGGAATTAAATGGAAAAAATAAATATATTCACTCTTTTACTACCAGTGCTCCAAAACGGTTCCACTTCAGGGAAGAAAATGCACGAATCTAGAATTCGTGCATTTTTAAAGTTAAATTAAACAAGTTAAATTCAATTAAACCCGCAAATGTCAAAATTGAAACTCGTCAATTCTCAGTGCTATAACTTCAGTGAAGAAGATACACTATAAATATCGCTGTTTTTATTTGCTTTGTAGTGTATGAGTATATTAATTTATTAATACTTTTGGATTTTATTGGACATTTGGGTCCGGTTTACACAGAAATTTCCTGTTTTCCGATATGTTGTGTAATCGAAAAGAAGAAGAAGAAATAAAGAAAAACGTCTAAATAATCAGTTACATATAGTAATCTTTACAAAAAGTATTGATATCTCACAAATAAAATTATCATTGGAAAAAGGCCAAGTTCCTCCCACTCTTCCAAAAAATTTCGCCTATGGAAGTAGTGATATCTATTATTGGGGACAAGTTTATTTTTGCAGCTGTATATCCCGTACTTAAATTTATTATTGCACGTTCTTCTGTCTCAATACTCTTAAAGTAATACCGACTTTATACTTGGCCAGTTTGTAAAAAGGTAGATAGTATTTTACGAATTCCCTTAGAAAACTGACCAAGTGTAAAGTCGGTATTACTTTAAGAGAATTGAGACACAAGAACGTGCAATAATAAATTTCAGTGCGGGATATACAGCAGCAACAATAAACTTGGCCCCAATAATAGATAGCACTACTTCCATAGGCGGAATTTTTTGGAAGAGTGGGAGGAACTTGGCCTTTTTTCCATGGGCGTAGGAAGGGGGGGCAGCTGCCCCCCTAGAAATTCCCAAGAGTATGCAGCATTGCAGCACGGAAGGGGCAACTTAAATTTACACTAGATAAAATGATTTTTGTAAGCAAAAAAGTCATCAAGAACCGAAATAATATAAATGCCGAATTTTGTCCCTAATCCAACAGCCCTAAATTGACATTCCAGCAATCATATCTTCATTGATTTTGGGCATCGATCCATCAATGCAATAATAAAATAATATGATAGTCATAAAATGACATTCGAGCAATCATATCTTGATTGGTTTTGGACATATCCATCAATACAATAATAAATTAATATGATAGTCATAAAATGACATTCCAGCAATCATATCTTCATTGATTTTGGGCATCTGTCCATCAATACAATAATAAAATAATCTGATAGTCATGAAATGACATTCCAGCAATCATATCTTCATTGATAATACTTCTTCATTGGTCAGGATTGCAATGTTTTTGGAATTGGTGATCTATGTTCCGACTAGTTTTTCATTATTTCTGACTATTCTAAGATCATCTTCATTTTTATTCCTAATACTTCTTCGTTGGTCAGGATTGCAATGTTTTTGGAATTGGTGTTCTATGTTCCGACTATTTTTTCATTATTTCTGACTATTTCTGAGATCATCTTGATTTTTATTTATTTTTTTCATAACTCATAAAATATGAGTAGCTTACAATAAAAATAAGGTAGTAGTATCTTGAGAATTGAAGTCTCACAATATACTGTTGTTGTTGTTGTTACCAAATACGAGACAGAGACCACCCACAGTAAATTTGCCATTGGTTGGGTATACCGTATAGTAGGGATGGGTTAGTCATCCACGAGTCGAGTCATGAGTCGACTCATCTTTTTGAAATAAGTCGACTCTTCAAAGAATCGACTTACGAGTACCTTTTTTTTGAAAAAGCACAAAGAGATTGAGCTCTATGAGAGCTCGAAAGCTTTTCTTCTTTTGAAACGTCTATATAGGTTGCCAACCTCGAGGTAATGGACGGCCTCAGGATTGACACTTGACGTGATCTCGGAGACCTTCTTGGTGGAAAGAGGCATTTTTTTAATCGAATATACCAAGGGGCATTGACTTTGGGTCTCAAAACCTTATTCTGAAATATTTCTATTATTTACCTATTGGAATCACTAGAACAGCCTCAGAGCTGGATACCGCATTAGGTCCATAAATGTTTTACAACCTTATTATAAAGCGGAAGCTTGATTTCGATGTTGCAGGCTAATACAGGTATATTATTATTATTGGTAATCATAAAATCAGCAAATTAAATTTTTCCGATTGTTTGTTGTTTACTGAACGAAAATTATGTTTTTTTNCTTCTTCTTCTCATAAGCTTACGGTTTTAATTGTCATCATACATCCGTTCTTGGAGGCTGATAATTGACATGGGCCCCCGGAACCATGACAATCACTGCAATATAATTACGTCAGTAACATAAGAGTTATACACAAAATGATATTACAGATTTAGTTTTCCTCATGGAAAGCTATTCGTTTTTTTTTTAATTTGGCTTAACGTCTCTTTAACATCTATTGGTCATTCAAGACGAGGGTTTTACCCTTCATTCGCTGGAAACTTGCAAGCCAGCTACCCACATTGACATCACCCAGCCTGGGTTAGGCCGGAAAAATTAGCCAACGATACTTGGTGTTCCCAAGCGGTCACCCATCCAAGAACTTACCACGCCCGACGTTGCTTAACTTCAGTGATCTGACGGGAACTGGTATATTCAACGTGGTATGATCGTTGGCTGTTTTTATGGTTCCTTTACTTTATTAAATTAAAACAACATTTTTTTTTTTTTAATTTGTCCTAATGTCTCTTTAACATTTATTGGTCATTCAAGACGGGGGTTTCACCATCTATTCATTGGAAACTTGCGTGCCAACCCACATTGACCTCACCCAGCCTGGGTTGGGCTGGAAACTTGCAAACCAGCTACCCACTCCTCGGTGGCTACATTTCGTTAATTTCCCTATTAATCAGCCAATAAAGTCGATGGGGATTCTTAATAATTTGCATATTTTTCTTCTACATTTTTTTTATAAATTAAATCGTGACCTTGTAAGAGGAAATAAATTGAGACAGAATGCAATCCTCATTGCTCCCTATCAGTCAAACATTATCTGCAACACAACGCGTTCATCGTAAACCAGTTTCAATCATAATATTATGCTGATTGCTATCTTTGATCAACTTATAGTTCAGTTTAAAATAATAATAAATTCATCGTATTACGGACAACTGCATTTCTCTTGGACGGGGCGTGTCAAAGTTAGAGGAACTCTCTCACTTTTGGTTCAATGAGTTTTTTTTCAGAATCAATACATTAAAACATTAACATAACCAGACCCCTCTTTCCCAGTGGGCACTTTGGGCTAGTGCCCAGGGCCCCACGATCGATAAGGGCCCCCCTCAGATCAAATAGAAAGTCCCTAGTTCCTGTCAGATCAGCAAACGATAACCAATATTTATTACCAAAAAACTTATAGAGAGATTAACCAAGTTGTCGCTGATGTCCATAGAATCTGATGTGCTAAAAAGCATAGATTTTGATGAAGTTATTAACGATTAAAAATTACCTTTGTAAAAAAAAAATTGTGTACATATATTTTAACTGAATGATAATAATTCAACTTGTCTCGCCCCCCCTTCCTTGGATTGCCTGCACGCCCCCCCCCAGGGGGGCGTGCCTTCAATTTTGGGAACCACTGAATTACATCATGGATGAATTCATTTTTGGCTAACAGTTGACTTGTTGCTGTTGTGTTTTGAACAATTAAATTTTTTTAATTGAAATCTTGTTAAAGATTTATATTATGTTTTATGTAAATTCTCAAAAAAAGACAGATAGATGTTTTATATATAAA
>JAAEEI010003145.1:4096-17790 GCA_012654025.1 Pachypsylla venusta
CATCATTCAATCAGCAATCATACTCTATGTTTGTTACCATCACTATTTACTCCAAAATTTTTTACCTTTACTCAATCAGCATTCTTAATCTATCATTTTTTATCATCAATTTACTCTATCAATCAGCATACTTACTGTATCAATCACCAAACTTACTCTATAAATCAGCATACTTATTCTATCAATGCTTTATTACTATCATTCAATCAGCATACTTACTCTATGATTTGTGACCATCATGCAATCAGCATACTTAATCTATGATTTGTTACCATCACTCAATCCGCATACTTAATCTATGATTTGTGACCATCACTCAATCAGCATACTTAATCTATGATTTGATACCATCACTCAATCAGCATACATAATCTATGATTTGTTACCATCACACAATCAGCATACTTTATGATTTGTTACCATCACTCAATCAACATTATATGTTATGAGTTGTGACCATCATGCAATCAGCATACTTATTCTATGATTTATTACCATCACTAAATCTGCATACTTACTCTACGATCTGTCAACATCACTCAATCAGCATAATTACTCTATGAGTTGTTACCATCTCTCAATCAGCATACTTACTGTATGATTTGTTACCATCACTCAATCAACATACTTACTCTATGATTTGTCACCATCATTAAATCAGCATACTTACTCTACAATTTGTTACCATCTCTCAATCAGCATACTTACTCTATGATTTGTCACCATCACTCAATCAGCATGCTTACTCTACGATTTGTTACCATCACTCAATCAGCATAATTACTCTACGATCTGTCACCATCACTCAATCAGCATAATTACTCTATGAGTTGTTACCATCTCTCAATCAGCATACTTACTGTATGATTTGTCACCATCACTCAATCAGCATACTTACTCCACAATTTGTTACCATCTCTCAATCAGCATACTTACTCTATGATTTGTCACCATCACTCAATCAGCATACTTACTGTATGATTTCTGACTATCATAAAATCAGCATACTTACTCTAAAATTTGTCACCATCACTCAATCAGCATACTTACTCTACGATTTGTCACCATCACTCAATCAGCATACTTACTCTATGATGTGTCACCATCAGTCAATCAGCATACTTACTCTATGATGTGTCACCATCACTCAATCAGCATAATTACTCTATGATTTGTTACCATCACTCAATCAGCATACTTACTCTATGATTTCATCCAATTGATTGACAGGAGTGGTTCTGATGACGGATTTAGTAATTTGATTTATTTTAGCAATAATTTCTTTCATATATGTCATATTATTAATCAACAAGGGTGGAACCGGACGGAAATATTTACCCTCATTAAGTAAACTTTGATTTACTTTATAATTCCCAACAAATGGACAACCAAATTTAGTCTCTGCAAGAGCTGTAAAGAGAAAAAAAACAAGGTCTTCGTCAAACAATGCATTTTTACCAATATTAAAAATCGAGCAAAGGCCTTATAATCCGAAAAATAGTAGAAACAATAACCTTTTTATTATTAAAGGCTTTTTTAAAGGCTTTTATTTAACTTGCTTTGTATGTATGTTGGTGGGTAAATCTTAGAAATTAAATTTAACCCACTTCCCATTGTCCGATTGAGCTGAAATTTGGCACCGTGGTAGATCTTCGATGACAATTGAATGTGGTTTGGTTTTGGTTGGGGTCATTTCGTTACGGCCACTTTTCTGGCCGATTTTTATAAAAAATTCAGAAATTTTCCGATTTTTTTCTCTGAAAAGTTTTAAGACAAACACTTGGATAAACTGTCCTATGAACAAATGTATGGCATTGTGCAACGTAATCAGCAATGTTCAACACAATTTACACCTTAGGAAATAGCCAACGATCATACCACGTTGAATACACCAGTTCCCGTTAGATCACTGAAGTTAATCAACGTACGGGCGTGGTCAGTACTGAGATAGGTGACCGCTTGGGAACACCACGTATCGTTGGCTTTTTCCGGCCCAACCCAGGCTGGGTGAGGTCAATGTGGGTAGCTGGTTTGCAAGTTTCCAGCGAATGGAGTGTAAAACCCCCGTCTTGAATGACCAATAGATGTTAAAGAGACGTTAAGCCAAATTAAAAAAAAAAAAAAAAAAAAAAAAAAAAGACCTTAGGAATCCATCCATTGAGTCCACCAATGTTGCTCTCCCTCTCAGGAATTCTTTGAATTTGGTGTTCTGCAGGTGACACTTTCCTTTGTTTTCTCATTATCAAATTTTTTTTATTATTTAAATTTTTGTTTAAATTTAAAACAAAAAAGTAGGTAATATAAGGCCGGCCATACACGTAACGATAAGTCTGCGCAGACAAGTCTGTCGTGTAAGAAAGGATCTGCACAGATTTTGTCTCCGACATTGAGATCTGTGCAGATAAGTCTGTACAGACTTATCGGTGCGTGTATGGCCGGCCTTATGGGTATTTCCCATTGGAATATGTAAAATAAAAATAAAAATAAAAAATAATTGCACAAGTGATATATTACTTCAGGCTAAAATGCGCTTTGTTAAAGTCCCTCTACATCTGCGACAAACATATTTGGAATGACTTTTGTTGCATATTTCATTGGGTAGATTTCATTGGAATAAAATCAATATTTTGAAAAAAAAGTTACGGAAAAAACTGCTTTCCCACTGCACCCATCATTTTGTTGCGAATCGATTCGCAACGTTCCGCTTTTTCTATACAGAATCAAATGAGATCGAATCCCACTGACTGAAACATTGCCTCGAAACATTGCGAAACAAAAAGCCGATGCTGCTCTGCCGAGGACCTCGCAACATTTTGAGGTGAATGTGAGTTAATTTGTTTAAAAAAAAAAAAAAAAAAAAATTTACTGTTTGTCTATTGCAAATAAATTCGCAACAGAAAATGGTAAATTCTTNTTCAAGACGGGGGTTTTACCCTCCATTCGCTGGAAACTTGCAAACCAGCTACCCACATTGACCTCACCCAGCCTGTGTTGGGCCGGAAAAATATAGCCCGTATATTTTTATACATAGAATAACCTTACTGGACGTTGCTTAACTTCAGTAATCTAACGGGAACATTCTAATATTACCATAATTCTTCAGTTAATTTATAGAGTATAGCTGGCTATGGCACGTTGAATACACCAGATCCCGTTCGATCACAGAAGTTAACAGCAAGGTTGTACCATCTGGGTGTCCAAGTGGGTTCGCGTCCTCGTGATGCTGGCTATTTTTCCGTCCCAATCGAAGCTGGGTCAGGTCAATGTGGGTAGCTGATTTGCAAGTTTCCAGCGAATTGAGGTTAAAACCCCCGTCTTGAATGAACAATAGATATTAAAGAGACGTTACGACAAGAAATGTTTTCTATGCGTCATTTTTCTCAAAAAAGTTATAAAAGGCAGAGAAGATTGAATATGAAGGGGTAGGAAAAGTGTGGTAGGGGGAAATCAAAAAATAATATGGAGAATCAATATAGGTCAACCTTGCTGTATGCAGTATGTCCCAGAAGTACTGCCCGGTGCCTAATTTTTTCATTGAAGTGTTAAGAACACTTCAATTAATATGCAGTTTTTCTATTGAAATTTGCTCATTATTACGGCCCTGTTGTAAATGAGTGTGAGGGTTAGTAATTTTTTTTTTTTTTTTTTTAGCTAAAATGGTTCCTTATTGAGGCCACTCCTCATTTTAAGTCTTAAATCATATACTTACTTCAGAACTTCTATCCCAAAATGGCCGTTTTCTAAAAGTCGTCATTTTAACCTCTGGTAGAAATAGTCCAGTAGTCAGGGATTTTTTGCTTGCAAAAATTGGGGAAATCTCGATTTTTATATATGTTTGTAGGTATGGATATCCTCTTTAAAAAGCTAAGTTTTCGACCTCCCAACCCTTGTGCGTTCTCCGCCATCTTGAAAAAGCCGCTTTTTTCAGGGTTTCCTTAATTACTCGCTTTCTGTGCATTTTAGGCGAATCATTGTAGCGATTCATTTAAACGACAATTAAATTTCTCGCAATTTCAATTCACACATATTTCCTGTAGGATGTATAGGAGTGCTTCTACAAGCGGCGCCGTTTTAGCGTAAAATGCAGTTTTTGTCAAAAATGAACTTTTATATTCATTTTTACCCTTCTATTTTCTAAACAAAGCCTCAATACCGCATTAACACCACAATAAAATTTGTAGATATTTTAATTTTACACCGAATTCATATATCAATCATGAGAAACTTTTTAGTGGAAGGTTCAAAAAAGACAAAGAGCTGGTCGAAATGAGATTTTACTTATTTAATACATGTAACATATCGCCCATAAAAGAAAGGATTATAGACGATGTGTAATTTTTTTTGGGGTTGTTAGTTATGGTGGGGAGATTATAAAACTGAATTTTCGACCTCTTAAACTGAGGGGGAATTTTAGGCGGTCATTCTACGCCAAATAGCGCTGCCAAAACAGTATTTCGTAAATAATTCGAGAATGGTTTGTCTGAAGAAAAACAACGTGAAAACATGGCAAATAAAATTTCCTACAATTTGAATTCACAAATTTTCTCTGTGCGATGTATGGGAACGCTGCTACTGACGGCTTCGCTTTGGCGGTAAAGGGCGATTTTGATGAAAATGATGCTATGATGAATTTTTATCCTTTTTTTTCGTATATATCCCCAAAATATCCTTTCTAAAGTTGAATATAACCTTACAATTTTAATTAGAATTCGTATATTAAACATAGAAATCCCTTAAGTGGTATACCAAAAAGAGCTAGAGAGGTGGTCGAATTATGTCCTTTGTTATGAGATGCCTGTATTATAACTCATATTTGCTTTTCCATTAAGTGATGAACACACAATGAATATTATAGAACAACATATTGGTGAGAATTCAATAAGAACTCCCATTCAAGGATAAAAACAACACTAGATGTATTGTGGTGTTAATGCGGTATTGAGGCTTTGTTTAGAAAATAGAAAATGTCCATACCTACAAACATATATAAAAATCGAGATTTCCCCAATTATTGCATTGAAACACCCTTTTTTTGTCTCTGACTACTGGGATAAAATACGAGATTTGGTTTTCCCGACCTACGGCACTGATAAAACTTAAAAGTTGTTATTTTTATTGCTTATGTAGATGAAACACCTTATTTGAGCCACTCATAACGAATTTCTACATCAAAATAATATTCGGTTTTCGTTATACAGGGTGTAACAAGTTTTTGTTTGAACCCCTCTGGCTCCGCCCCTGATTATTTTTTTTGAAAAAATAAAAATGGAAATATTTCTTATTTTATTGGCACTTTTATTTTTCAAAAAAATATTTGTACCATTCCATTTAAATTCTCCGCGAAATCGATTCTTTGTGTAAAAAAAAAACACTTCCAAGATTCGAGCCTGGATATTACCATACGAATGGCCATGGGCCCTTTTCTATCACTAGAAACAAACAGAATTCCAAAATTCCAAGCGGTTCAAAAGTTATGGGCACCGGGCAGGACTTCTGGGACATACCGTATACTACGGATAGTACTGACGTGTTGTTTCATGAATAACATAATGTGATTTTTTTATCGACAGTTTTTGTATCCTACCTAGGGCCTAGGTACCGATAAAAATCCACAATTGAGACGGAGAACGTCTGGATAAGCTAGAAAGGTTTTAAACAAAGATGGACCGCAGTACAAAAATAACATCATTCAGTGAAATATTGATTTAATTAAATAAATAGGAACCGTTTCCACTCTAGGGTAGGTACGAACAAAAATCCAAAATTGAAAAGTAGGTACTTTTTGGACCTTACTGAGAACCTAAATGTGATATACATACCAAATTTCAAGTCTCTTTTTAGAGAGGATTAGCGAAAAACGCTTAAAAAGAGGAAAAAGCCGACAAGGGTGTACTCTATTGCACCCAAAAGTTTTGAGCACAATTACAGCCCAGATGGGACCTATTTCATCCAAATCGGTCAATGCTAAGTGACAGAAGTGCCTATCACGGTTGACAAACGGATTTTCTTTATTCGATTTTTGAATTCTGCGTACATTAAAACGTAAAATATCTAATTTTGCGGGAGGTATTTTTTTTTTTTAATTTTTTTCGTGACGATTCCTGGTTCATTATTGAAAATAATAAAACAATAGAAACGAGACTGCATGTTGAGAAGAAGATCACTTACCATCAGTGTGAAGATTATTCATAGCATCAGTTACCGAATTTATATCCTGATAACTTGAACCTTCATAAGATCACTTACCATCAGTGTGAAGATTACTCATAGCATCAGTTACCGAATCTAAATCCTGATAACTTGAACCTTCATAAGATCACTTACCATCAGTGTGAAGATTACTCATAGCATCAGTTACCGAATCTAAATCCTGATAACTTGAACCTTCATAAGATCACTTACCATCAGTGTGAAGATTACTCATAGCATCAGTTACCGAATCTAAATCCTGATAACTTGAACCTT
Organism: Pachypsylla venusta; assembly: GCA_012654025.1. Lineage (NCBI taxonomy): Eukaryota > Metazoa > Arthropoda > Insecta > Hemiptera > Aphalaridae > Pachypsylla > Pachypsylla venusta. The sequence continues at coordinate 10,562 of JAAEEI010003145.1, forward strand.
CATAAGATCACTTACCATCAGTGTGAAGATTACTCATAGCATGAGTTACCGAATCTAAATTCTGAGAACTTGAACCTTCATAATTCTCTGTAGGATGACCATAGTGGTAATATCCATCCCTTTGATGGTCGCAATGACAACCTGAAATAATAAAATAATTTTAAAATGGCTTAGTGGTCACTGCACTAGCCTTGCAATCGGTAGACCCAGGTTCAAATCCTGACGGGGGGCAAAAATTTGTCACTGTGGTTTGAATGTTTTTGGAGCCCACTCAGTCTCCTGAGGACAATGAGTAGTTATGGACATAAAATGCGCATAGCAATCTAGTGTCAGCATTGTAGGTAGAATAGAAAAATTCAAAGGAATTGGATAATGATTGATATTGGGAAAATCCTACAATGCTGCAGTGAGCACCAAAGTTGTGACATAATAACACACACAAAAAAAATAACCTTTGAGATAAGCACAAAAATCCTACCCCTCAAAATTAGTCATTTTGCTTTTCAATGAACGAAACTTTTTGCCAAAATCCAAATTTACATGAATTTTCGTAGGGGTATAGGAGAGAAATTCAGATAGTTTTACCATTCGTGTCCCTCGACGATTGTTATTTGACCGCTTGTTTTTTCGGGTGTTTTTCTTTTTGAAATTACTGCAATGGCCAATGGGTATATAGCGCCACCGAGATTAATCAAAAGCATAATATTTTTCCACTAAAAAAATGAGTTTTAGGGTCAAAATCTCATTACCGTCCGCTGTCCCTCGACATTTTTTTTTTTCCTTCTTATGTTTTTATATTTTTTCTAAATAACAATTTTTCGATATTGTAATACATGATCAAAGATATGCATTTGACTTCGTTATTAAATAGCTTCAAAGCTTAAAATTTGTTTTCCTTAACATTTTTAAAATTTGTTAAAAATTGTCCCTCAATTTCAACCTCATTACCATCCAAATTTTCCATGAGACGAGAAATCCAAACCATATATAACAAGTTATTAGAAGTGTGATGTCTGTACTACTTGAATGATAAGTCAGTTGCACAGAAGCTGCGGAGTTGAGAAGTTGGGTTGACGTCGCACGATCGATTTTTTTCAGTAAATACAAGTCGAGAAATTATACTTACTAGTTTGTATTTTCATACAGTTTACTAGTAATTATAGTAGGTACTTAATAGAATGTATGTATACGGAATTACGGATGTACATAATTTGTCATTTTTTGCTATATAAACTAATGATGATAGCTCATTACCATCCGAGGTGCCATTTTAAAAAAGGTCATAATTTAAAAAAAAGGTCTGGATGCGAGCCCGACCAGTTTTAAATTTATGGCATAACATATATATTTTCCATTGGTAAAATCAAATTTAGGTTTTCTAAAAAAAATAAATGGTACGGAAAACCGTACTAGACTTTCTCTTCCTTAATCATTCCATCCGACTACCACCGACTGCAGATGTTGTTCTTCTAAAGATATGGCCGAATATATTTGATCTTTATTTTGGCCTTTGGCTTCCCGTAAAACAATTTTTTCAGCCAAAATATGTCTAAAATTTCTGCACGAATACAATACTTTATCTTCTAGGAAGAGAAAGTAAAAAAATCTTTGAATTTAGAAACCAAAAAGTCAAATCTATCTGAATTTCTCTCCTAGATGGGACCCTTGATTATGATGGCTATCTGAAATCAGATGAAACTGTCATTCACATTTATACCGGGTATAGATGGAACCTTGATTATGGTGGCTATCTGAGATCAAATGAAACTGTCATTCACATATACCGGGTATAAATGGGACCCTTGATTATGGTGGCTATCTGAGATCAAATTGAATATTTTTTTACCAAATTAGTCAGTGAGTCAGAGGATACATAGTCGAGAGAAATTCAGATAGGTAGTTTTGACTTTTTGGTTTCTAAATTTAAAGATATTTTTTTTTAGAAAACCTAAATTTTTTTATACCAATGGAAAAATATAATATGTTATGCCATAAATTTAAAACTGGTCAGCCACGCATCCATACCTTTATTTTCTTAATTATGGCTTTTTTAAAAAATGGCGCCTCGGATGGTAATGAGCTATCATCACTCCTACTTATAGCATCAATTATTCTAAAACAATACAATAAAGAAATGACAAATTATATCCATAAGTACCTAAATTACTATTACGTACCTATAATTGTATGAAAATACATACTAGTAAATATAATTTCTCGTTACCATCCGACACACTCATTAATTGTTGATAATAAGTATTATCAACAATTATATATATATATATATTTCAAAATAACTAATTAATATTTGAAATAATTAAACCTATGATGTTTATTACGCACAATCTAAATTAATTACCGAAATAAAAATCACACAAATATTTCAAAAAAGAAAAACCATCATTTTTTTATTTTATTTATTCAATTTTATTTTTACGATTATAAATTCAAAAGTACTTTGCCTGAGCTGATTATAGCTTCTAAAAAATTAAAATTGTAATTACTGAAAAAACATCGATCGAGTGACGTAGACCCAACTTCTCAACTCCGCAGCTTCACTGCGGAGTATATGCTTTGGATTTCTTCTCTCATGGAAAACGTTGGATGATAATGAGGTTGAAATTGAGGGACAATATTTAACAGATGATAAAAATGTAAAGAAAAGCAAATTTCATGCTATGAAGCTATTTAATAATGAAGTAAAATACATATCTCTGAATTTGTATTACAATATCAAAAATTTTATCCACAAAAAATATAAAAAGGAGAAAAAAATGTCGAGGGACAGCGGAAGGTAATGAGATTTTACCATAAAAATATTTTTTTTTTGTGGAAAAATATAATGCTTTTTTATTAAAACTCGGTGAAGCTATATACAAATTGGTCATTGCATTAACTTGAAAAAGAAAAACACTCGAAAAAAACAAGCGGTCAAAAATCAATCGCGCAGGGACCCGAATGTTAAAACTATCTGAATATTTCTAAGTCGAGTTACAGGTAAGAAGAGTTAGAAATAAAATACAGAAACGAGACAACATGTTGATTACCAGTAAGAAGAGTTAGAAATAAAATACAGAAACGAGACAATATATTGAGTGCTGTGTTTGAGAAGAAGATCACTTACCAGTAAGAAGAGTTAGAAATAAAATACAGAAACAAGACAAGTTGAGTGCTGTGTTTGAGAAGGAGATCACTTACCAGTAAGAAGAGTTAGAAATAAAATACAGAAACAAGACAACATGTTGAGTCGCCGATTTAACTGAAACTGAAAATAAATTTTACTGATAATTTTTCTAATAAATTACGTTGCCATTCTCTCCCCACTCATTGAATTTCAATGAAGATNTAGGAAGAGAAAAAAAAAATGGATGTGTGAACTTATGTACGCGAATGAGAAATTATACTTCTTTTTAAAAATAAATTTTATAATATTTCAAAAAACGGAAAGAAGAAGAAGAAGAAGAAGAAACTACAAGAAATCATCATCTGTGTCGACTTCATACTTAAACATTGAGTGAGGTCTACTGGTAAAGTAACATAAGATCGCGTACGAGTCCGCAACACATTGGAACATTTTATGTCTTTACAAATTAAACAAATACAACATAAAGAGGTAAGTTCACTAAACCACTATCTCTCTCTTTCTTAGAGAGAGAGAGAGAGAGAGATAGTGGTTTGGTGAACTTACTCTCTCTGTTCATAGTCCTCACTCAATGGAAAAGTGGCACTATCTTCTTCTTTGATTCTCTCTCTGTTCATAGTCCTTACTCAATGGTGACGACTATGAACAGAGAGAGATAGAGAGAGATAGTGGTTTAGTGAACTTACCTCTTTATGAAAAAAGAGGTAAGTTCACTAAACCACTATCTCTCTCTCTCTCTCTTTCTCCCTCTCTTCATAGTCGTCGACATTGAGTATTGTCTACAGTTCACTGAACCACTATCTCTCTCTCTCTCTTTTCATAGTCATCGAAATTGAGTGAGGTCTACAGTTCACTGAACCATTATCTCTCTCTCTCTCTCTCTTCGTAGGCGTCGTCATTGAGTGAGGTCTACAGTTCACTGAACCACTACCTCTCTCTCTCTCTTCATAGTCGTCGATATTGAGTGTGGTCTACAGTTCACTGAACCACTATCTCTCCCTCTCTCTCTCTTCATAGTCGTCGATATTGTGTGAGGTCTACATTTCTCTGAACCACTATCTCTCTCTCTCCATCTTCATAGTCGCCGTCTTTGAGTGAGGTCTACAGTTCACTAAACGACTATCTCTCTCTCTCTTTTCATAGTCGTCGACATTGAGTGAGGTCTACAGTTCACTGAACCATTATCTCTCTCTCTCTTCATAGGCGTCGTCATTGAGTGAGGTTTGCAGTTCACTGAACCACTAGCTCTCTCTCTTCACAGTTCTCGACATTGAGTGTGGTCTACAGTTCACTGAACCACTATCTCTCTCTCTTCATAGTCGTCGAAACTTATTTGATGTCACCCATCCATTGTTTGTCCCTACTCGGTGTAGCTTAGCATTAGAGGGATGGGACCTAGACAAAATTCTTCCCAACTTTCTTGCTCTGAGTTAATAGGTCGTCGCGACAAATTTCGAGAAAGATGTCATCTAAAACTTTATCGCTTTGAGTTGATATGTCGTCGCGACAAATTTCGAGAAAAAATGTCATTTAGGTCGAAAAACGTATACTTTTTTGCTGTCACACATGCATTGTTTGTCCCTACTCGGTGTAGCTTAACATTAGAGGGATGGGACCTAGACAAAAAACATTCCTAGGAATGCACCCATCAACTCTGGCAAATTCATTGCAATCGGATAACTAGTTTGGGAATGCAAACAGTTTTGTGGGTGAAACAAACGTCGTTGGTGAAAAAAATTTCCCTCGTCACAGTATGGGTGAAAAATCTGATATTTTTATAAGCGAAACCCCTGGGGATCTGGAGGGGCTAATGATGAAAACATATCTAAGGATGAATAGTACTGTTGACAACAAGGTATCTAAGCTTAGTGATTAGTCAGTCAACCTGATGCACTTCCACCAAAATATAAACTATTCTACAAAGTTTTCAATAGTTGGGCATTCTTCCCAAGCCAGGTAGGTGCCCAGAAAGGAGCTTGTTGTAGTTCCTTAATAAGCTACCCCTCCCGCCCTAAATAATACATTTTTCATTTTCATTTGAATTACAACATTTTGAATTTTGACATTCATCCGTTTTTTGGCTGTTTTCAGAGTTCCCGCCTAAAAAGAAAATGGTAAGTGCCAGGGTTTTGAAAATTGGTATGCATACATATCATATATTTGGTGTCTAATTATGCCCCAGAAATTTTGGGTGAAATCAAATATATCGGTGTTTGGTGTACAGGGTAGGGGGGCGGTGTATGAAACGATTCTACGTAGGCACCTGCAATATCAATTAAAACGTAAAATATCAATTAGGAGGGTTATTTTTTTTTTGCCCGTAAAATAACAAACCCATGTATTACAATGACATTTATTTTTTTATTCAACTGAAGTGATTTAAAAAAATTGGAGTGGAAATACCGCCAGCTGGTTATTCCACCATCTTACTGGATTGAGTTTGCTTAATCCAGTTCTCATTTCATCAGTTTCTAAGCAGACAGTGGATAGAGGGACTTAAAAAGAATACTTCCATGGTACCCAAGTTCATGCTAGTCGTAAAAGGCGACTAAGGGCAGGGTCGGAAACGATATCTTTTCCATTCCCATTGAGAAAGCAACAACTCATGACGAGTAGTTGCAAACCAGACCCACAGCTGGTAACCTATGAAGATGTACAAGCCGGATTCGATTGAAAGGACAACAAACTCTGCAAATTTTACGATATTTATTTCAAATCATTATTATTTTATTATTGTTCTCATCGTATTTAGAAAAGAGAATGTCCGTAATACCAGAATGGCCTTTTTGGGACCAGCGTAGTAAGTAAATGAGCAAAGCGTTGCCGCGGTGTCGCGGTACCCCAATGTACTATTGACTACTATTATTGTGTGCGTTAATTTTGTCCACGGGTGTGTTTGGAAAATTTTTGGAAATTCGGTAAATTGTCAGGCTTTTTCCACTCAGAAAACAAAACTGGAAAATTTTAACTGCTTGCAGGTGTTAAAATAATGTATCTACTCTGATGAAAATTTCTATATACGTAGCAATGAAAATATTTATGCAAAAACACAAAATGGTGACGCAAAACTTGCTGCTTGCCCGCGATTCTCTACGGCTACAAAATTTTTAAAACAATTTACAGATTGCGAATTTAAAAATTCTCAAATTTGGATCTTTAGAAAAATCAATCTCACAAAAAAATCATCATTGAAAAAAGTCCAAGTTCCAACTACTCTTCCAAAAAATTCCGCCCATGAACGTAGCGATAACGTAGAAAAACAAAAAATGCAAAAAAGGGCCAAGTTCCAATGTCCAATAAGTTCTGCCATTAAAAGTATTGAGATCTAAAATGAGGCCAAGCTTTTCTATTAATGACCAGAAATTAATGTATGTAAAATTGTAATTGTTTTGCATAGGAAGACTGTGATACTAGATTTCAATCTAGCAATTTTTTGGAGGGCCCAGCGTTTCATAGAAGACTGGACTAGTTTTANAATGTTGTATTCATTAAATAGAAGTTTCTTGATTCTTATTTGGAGATTATTGAGTGGATTAAGGACGTTTTGTGGTGCAAAGTTATATAAGGTGATTCCATATCTTAATATGAAGTCACCTTATTTTTCACCCGTGGAGTGAGCTGACGAGTGAAAAATATATTGATATAACCATGATGTTTCATTTTGAATTCTTTGTCCAAATAAAAACCGAGCTAGGTATTTAACTTTGTCACTATACTCAGTTTGATGACAAGTACAATTATTTGTCCCGTAAGTTTTACTGGCGAGACATTGACGGGCGTGACAGTAGATCTGATAATTTTCTAAATTTATCCGTTTGCTTTGAAATCCCATTATTAATGCTTCTGTCCTCTTTTCATTCAGAAAATATGATTGCCGTATAAATAATTTTTTAAATTACTAAAATCTTTCTGAGCATTTGAAACTGCAGTTTTTACGTCTGTATGTACTGAAATAATAGAGCTGTCTGCAGTTTTTACATCTGTATGTACTGAAATAATACAGCTGTCATCGGCAGAGCATTTGAAACTGCAGTTTTTACATGTATGTACTGAAATAATACAGCTGTCATCGGCAGTGCATTTGAAA
>JAAEEI010000314.1:25428-41705 GCA_012654025.1 Pachypsylla venusta
TTTAGCATACCTAATGATGCGCACTAAGAAAGGGTTTTTAAATATTTGAACTGGGGCGCCCGCTGCTTCCACTTCCAGGAATGTTTCGTAGATCTCAGTTGGGGGTATGTTAGATTAGGCAGTTCAGGGGATATCGTTTGATCAGATAAAATTCGTGAAGATGTAAGAAATGAATTTATTTAGCTCTTATTTTCAACATTTCAGTAGTCAACGTGTTCGATTGAAGTATAGCGTATATACACACATACATCATGTGCATTTCAGGATGTATACCGGGGTCAAAAGTGGAGTTCACTAACGTTCACAATAATTGATGGGCGCGACTTTTTCCCCCCGCGGCTGCCGCCCCATTTGAAATATTAAAAAATCCTTTCATATTGTACATACAGAACATAAAACGAACCCACATACCAAATTTCAGCCACTGGAAATTTACCGGTACGCAGAAACAGTGATGAAAACTTGATGGTGATAATACTTGATGGACGCGCCCTTTACCCCCACAGCGGCCACAGCTAGCGCCCCAGTTGGAATATTAAAAAATCCTTTCTTATTGCACATCTAGAACATAAAGCGAACCTACATACCAAATTTTACCCACCGAAATTTACCGGTACGGAGAAACAGTGATGAAAAGTGATAATATTTGATGGACGCGCCCTTTATCCGCGCGGCTAGCGCCCCAGTTGGAATATTAAAAATCCTTTCTTATTGCACATCTATAATATGAAGCGAACCTACAAAGCAAACTTCAGCCCCCGGAAATGTACCGGTACGGAGAAACAGTGATGAAAAGGTGATTTTCATATGTAAACGCGCCCGTAAAAAACGCTGGCCGCAGCCGGCGCCCCAGTTGAAATATTAAAAAAAAACTTTCTTATTGCACATCTAGAACATAAAGCCAACCTGCATACCAAATTTCAGGCACCGGAAATGTACCGGTACGGTGAAACAGTGATGAAAAGTGATAATATTTGTTGGGCGCGCACTTTACCCTCCGCGGCTGGAACCCCAGTTGAAATATTGAAAAACCCTTTCTTGCTGCACATCTAGAACATAAAGCGAACCTACACACCAAATTTCAGACNCGCAGCTGGCGCCCCAGTTGAAATATTAAAAAAACCCTTTCTTGCTGCACATCTAGAACATAAAGCGAACCTACACACCAAATTTCAGACACCGAAAATTTACCGGTACGGAGAAACAGTGGTGATAATATTTGTTTGGCGCGCCCTTTACCCCCCGCGGCTGGCACCCCAGTTGGAATATTAAAAAATCCTTTCTTATTGCACATCTAGAACATAAAGCGAACCTACACACAAAATTTCAGCCACCGAAAACTAACCGGTACCGAGAAACAGTGATGAAAAGGTGATAATATTTGATGGACTCGCCCTTTACCGCCGCGGCTGGCACTCCAGTTGGAACATTAAAAAATCCTTTGCACATCTAGAACATAAACAGAACCTACATATCAACTTTCCGCCACCAAAAATTTTTAAAAATCCTTTCTTAGTGCGCATCTAAGACCTAAGTGCGACCTACATGCCAAATTTCAGCCTCCTAGGACGCACCAGTGCGGAGAAATCGCGATGAGTGTTAAGTGAGTGTCTTTCTCTTTTATATATATAGATTGGATGCACTTTCTTGCATATTATCTATACTTATAAAACGCAAAGCCCAGTTGGTATACTGACTGACTGACTGATGTACTGACTGACGTACTGACTGATAATCAACGTATCACCACGATGGCTAAACGTAGAGGTTTGAATTTAGGCACACAGATACCATTTAGTATGTAGGTGCGTCGTAAGAAAGGAAAAAATCTAAAGTTCAAGTGGGAGCAAGTTACCGCCAAAAATGACGCTTTTTAGCGGGTCTTTTTGTATTTTTTTTCTGGGCAAACTAAAGGAGAAGGAGAAAGGTCTTTTTGTATTTTTTTTCTGGGCAAACTAAAGAAGGAAGAGGGCAAACTAAAGGAGAAGGCGAAAAATAACTGAGAATTGACCCCCCCAAAATAGTATATAAGGAACTCGTAAAAAATATAAAATTTGAAATTTTCCGGTTTTTCCCCGATTTATGGACGGTTTTCACCACCAAAAAATCGGAATTGAAAAGTACCACTCCGGGATGAGCGAGAATGCTGAAATTCGATACATATTAGGTGTCCCGCAGTACAAAAAGTCATAGCCTTGAATAAAATATTAAATTTTCTAAATAGGAGTGGTGCTTACTCTGGAGGTCGCTTCCACCAAAAATCCATAATTTAGAAGTATATCACTTCAGGATGAGCGAGAAAGCTGAAATTTAACACGAAGGCGTTCCGCAGTGCAAAAAGTAATATCCCTGAGTAAAATAATGAATTTTCTAAATAGGAGCCGTGTTCACTCTGGGGGTCGGTTCCACCAAAAATATAAAATTTCGTAACCATAGCGAAGCACGAGAAAACAGCTAGTATTGTTTATACAAACCATTTGTGCACTTTCTTCCAATGTATACATTTCATACAATGGAACATATATGGGATCAATAAAATTCAAGCTTTTGAAGCCAATGGATGGAATTTCTTCATTTTGGAATGAAAAATCAATTGAGGTCACATCCCAACCATTCATATCTTGTGGTGTTTCAATACGCCCTCCTAATGTTAACAGATTGCCTTTGGTTGTACAATCTAACATGCCACAAAATGGCTGCGCCACATAGTAAGCTATAGAGACATTGCTTTCTGAGTTCTGACCTAGAATATAACTGTATCCTGACATTTTATGTTGAAGAATATTTCCCTCTGGTATAAAAACACCTGTAATTTTAAAAATTGTTACAAATTAATTTTTCTTTAAATTTTGTAAAATATAAAATATTTACCACGAACTATATTTATATTTACTTGAATAACTTTGACACAATGATATACAATGTGCGGCAATTAGTTCTCCCACATTTGAAAGAGTTGGTAAATAAAAAGAAATGAGATATTTGAAGAATTCTGTAAGCTTTTGTCTTCTAGTTTTTTTTTATCTATGTTTTGTAAATAATGTCGAACAAATGACGGCCTTGGCGAGTGATGCAAAGTTGGAGTCTTTCGCGGAAGTTTTTCATGACTCTCGTCAGCATACCAGCATCAATTTGAATGATTTCCAGAATTGCCTACCTTAACTCTTCAAAGGTCCCAGGGCGATGTTTGAAGACCTCATCCTTCAAGTAACCTCACAGGAAAAAGTCACAGGGACTCAAATCCGGCGACCGACAATCATGTCCTGCGGACTCTCACGAGAACGATTGTGGCTGCGTGGGTAGCTCCATACAGTCTGAAGCTGATGATGTGATCCTAAAGTTGTGAAACCACCTCAAAATTGTTTTTCGATCAGGAACTGGATTTGTGAAGTGCAAAAAATCATACCTTGAGCGGAACGCCTTCTGAGTGGCTATAATGGATTCACTTTTTAAAAAAAGAGCTGGAAAACAAACGCATGATGCTCGCGGACCAAACCATTGCAAAACCTAAAAACTAGATGTCATTTCTTGATGAATATCACAAACCTCCTGCTCCTCCCACTATTTCTTCCCCTCCCACGATTTTTTGAAATGGGGAAGAACTAATTGCCGCACCCTGTACAATGTTGAACTGAGAAAATTTCGTTCTTACCTCATCTCTAAACTGCTATTCTGAATCAACTGAGTAATCTATATATATAAAAGTGAATGTCTGTTTGTTTTCTGTAGCTTCTCCTTGCTTTCTGCATTGCTAATGGAAAAGATATGTCAATGTCCAAAACTTCCCATTCGCTACTCAGTAATAGAAACACCAACAGCCTCCTTTCAAGGTGGTGCACTAGTGAAGGTCGAATCAAGAGTTTTTACAGTAGTTCCCCGTAGTGGAAGATGGGAACTCCTTTTCGGTGGAATGGCACTGATGAGGTGAATTGCAATAGAATGTTCCTCCAGGTTGCGGTTTAGGCGTAAGGCTAACAACTCGATCCTGCAAAATACCCTACAGCGCTAAATTTTTCGAGTCCTCAATATTTGCCCGGAATGAAATTGGACTGTCAAGAATATGAAATTGGCTGTTAACCTATGCTGAAGAATGCAGTAATTTCATTACAACATAATTGATCATTAGAAGGAACATTAATTATTAGCAAATGTACGCACCGAAGCCAATCAGCACGTCTAGACGAAACTCGAGTCGGAAGTGAAAAAGTAAGTGAATCCTCGTCATTAATAACGGTAGTGTTTTTTAAAGTTAGCAATATGATGTCTAATATAAATTTGTTAAATAAATATTGACGTTTATTTCAAATGTTTTGACATGTATTACAAATGTTGTTTTGACGAGTATTACAAATGCTTTGACGTGTATTACAAATGTTTTGACGTGTCAAAACATTTGAAATAAACGTCAATATTTATTTAACAAATTTATATTAGACATCATATTGCTAACTTTAAAAAGAAATGCTTTGACGTGTATTAGAAATTCTTTGAGGAGTATTACAAATGTTTTGACGTGCATTACAAATGCTTTGATGTGTATTACAAAGCTTTGATGTATTTTAAAAAGCTTTGACGTGTATTACTTTTACTTACCATCAGGTGGGCTTCCTCCATCACTCATTATGACGGCAATATGGTTTAGTGACACATAAGGGTCTATGAGAAAGTAGCCCAATCTGTTATTGATGAGGAATTTCACAACGGCTGCAAAAAGAAGAACAATTTCACTGAGCATTGCCGTATCCAATACAGTGGCTGTATCCAGGACAGAGGCCATAATGAGGACAGAGGCCGTATCCAGGACAGAGGTCATATCCAGGATGGAGGCCGTATCCAGGACAGAGGCCGTATCCAGGACAGAGGCCGTATCCAGCACAGAGGCCGTATCCAGTACAGAGACCGTATCCAGGACAGAGGCCGTATCCAGGATAGAGACAGTGTCCAGGTGCCAACCTCCGCCTCCTCCCGATTTTTTTGAAAATCAGTATGACATTGATAATTTGCTATTTTAACTTCATATAATCACTATATTATGGTAAAAATCCCTTTACTTGGTCAGTTTTTTTTCTTAGGGGATTCGTAAAATACTACCTTTTTAAAACTGGCCAAGTGTAAAGACTGTATTACTTTAAGAGAATTGAGACAGAAGAACGTGCAATAATAAATTTAAGTGCGGGATATACAGCAGCAACAATAAGTTTGGCCCCAATAATAGATATCACTACTTTCATAGGCGGAATTTTTTGGGAAAGTGGACGCAACTTGGCCTTTTTTCAATGATAATTTTTTTGTGAGATATTAATGTTTCTTGAATGATTCTTCTTCTCCAACAAATTTAGAAGTGGTGAACAATAAAAATAATTTTACGTTGGTTTTTCAGAAAGACAGAATGAATGTCGTGACACGAGGAGATCGCCCATATAGGGTGCCTTGGCGACAACAGCCAGCTTATAACATTTTAGGTAAGCAAATACACATTTTTTTATGAGGTTTCTAGCCCCAAGTAACCAAAACTGACGCTGGACTAGGCTTTGCACAATACGTGCGCTGCAATGGAGGGAGAATAAATGATAATATTCTAATATCAATTTGGCAAGATGACATTTTGAAGGTAAAGGCATAGGGTGCCTGCTCGATGTGGGTAATGGTGCATTTTTCAGTCTACCCCCTACCATCAACAGACCGGAGGGGTCGATGAAAGGTGAAAGGTTTCTTAATGAACCTTCATACATTTTATCTTTCTCGAGTGATTTCATTTCTTTGGTGNACTATCAATTTGGCAAGATGACATTTTGAAGGTAAAAGCATAGGGTGCTTGCTCGATGTGGGTAATGGTGCATTTTTCAGTCTACCCCCTACCATCAACAGACCGGAGGGGTCGATGAAAGGTGAAAGGTTTCTTAATGAACCTTCATACATTTTATCTTTCTCGAGTGTTTTCATTTCTTTGGTGAAGTAAAAACGTTGGCATGCTTTGACACAAGAATTCAAAGAATCAGCGATTTCTATAGTCGTTAATGGACCATAAAGGCGGTCATCTTTCCTTTTGGTACAATTGCTTCTGAATCTAAGAATCCATGCAGTGACACGTTGAAGTTTGGTTAACGCGGAGAATTTTTCAAAATATGAAATAATATCGGCATTTTGAGGTTTTTCTTCATGAGACAACAGTACAACATTGGATTTCAATTCTGGAAGTTTGTCAGTGGTGAGTAAAACAGGTGAATCGGGCTAAGATGATTCTTCTTCTTGAAGGAACTTGGGTCCGTGAAACCAGAAGTCATATTGCTGAATCAAACCAGAAGTCATATTGCTGAATCACATATTGCTAGCAAACCTCTAGTGGTGAGGTCAGCCGGATTTCGACTGGTTGGTACGTATCTCTAATGTGACGGGTGCACAATGCTGATAATGGCGGCAACGCGATTAGCGGCGAAAGTTTTCAATTGATAAGGTGGTGTTTGCAACCAGGACAAAACGGTGGTCGAATCGGAAAAGCATATAACACTGTCAATTTTAATTGATTTGGTGAAATGATCAAGACTGGATAATAATTTGATGAGAAGATGAGCGGCAGATAATTCCAAACGAGGAATGCTTAATGTCTTCAAAGGTGCAATTTTACTCTTTGCTCTCAGCAGATTAACTGAAATCGATCCATCTGCGCTTGTAGTGCGAAGATAAACCAAAGCGGCCATGGCGGCTCCAGAGGCGTCGGGAGAAACCAATCAACTGATGAGAACAAGCATTTTCTCTGGAAATAAAACGAGGAATCTTCAAATCAATCAACAAAGGCAGTTCTTCTACAAACGATTCCCACTCCTTCAGGAGGTGGGGCGCCAGTGGATCATCCCAATCGCCTTTAGTGATCCAAATCTTTTGAATAAGAATTTTCAAAAAAATTATAAGGTGAGTGACGTATCCATTGATGTCAAAAATAGATGCTATATTTGATAGAAGTATTCTTTTGGTGATGTTGGTTTCGGATTTGGCGTTAATCATATAACGGAAACAATTTATTTTCGGGTCCGAATGGAGTCCGAGAACCTTGATAGTACTACTATCTTGAAGAATCAAAGACTGTTCTTGATTTTCTAATGGCACGTTAGCAAGAACTTCTGGCGAGGAACTAGAGAACTTTTTCAATTCAAAACCTCCAGATTTTAAAAGAGCGGTGAGATCGGCGAAATTTTTTTTCGCTTGTTGTGTAGTTGATGCTCCAGTGACGATGTCATCGACATAACATCCATCAAGTAATACTTGACATGCGGTAGGATATCTATCCTTTTCGGTGTGTGCAAGAGTGCGCAAACATTTCTGCGCTAGCAAGAACTTCTGGCGAGGAACTAGAGAACTTTTTCAATTCGAAACCTCCAGATTTTAAAAGGGCGGTGAGATCGGCGCAAAGTTATTTTGCTTGTTGTGTAGTTGACGCTCCAGTGACGATGTCATCGATATAACATCCATCAAGTAATACTTGACATGCGGTAGGATATCTATCCTTTTCGGTGTATGCAAGAGAGCGCAAACATTTCTGCGCAATATAACTGGCAGGCGTAAAACCAAAGGTGAGTCTCTTCAATTCCCATTCTTGAACTGGTAAGGCTTTATCAAAACGCCAAAATATGTGTTGATAAATGCGATCTTCTTCGTGAACCAGTATTGCGCGATACATTTGACGAATATCTGTGAGGCAGATTTCGCAACTTCAATTTGATCTTGATCAAAATAAGTTTGAATGTTGGCGTGGTAGAGCTCTCGGATTCTTGGATCCTTATCTAGTCTTCGTTCTCAGTTATGGAACTGACGAAGTGCAGTTTCTCGGGTGCTTCCGATGTCTTGAGGAAAGTCGTTTTTAAACGGCAGACGTACCACAAATTGACCGTTTTCATTTCGATGATGAGTTTGTTCAAAGTGTCTCTCACAAGCTTCTTCATCGGGATTTATCGTTTTATGAGGACCAACATCTTCCAGTTCCCAAAATTTCCTCAATTGGTCGTCCAAAGTTTCATTTTGTGCGTTAACAAATAAAGTTTGATGTAAAGGTGTAACATCTCTGTCTTGAGGTATTTCTCCAAACAATACATTACCAAAAATGGTGGGCCAACAACTAGGTTGACCAGAAATGATCGGTTGTCCAAGAATGAGAATGTCACTTAGATGAGCTGCACCAAGTAAGATGTCTACCTTAGATGTCCTTTGAAATATGGTATAATCAGCGAGATTCTGGAATTTTTGAGCAATTTCTATCGGAATAGGTTGATGAGGTATCTCCGAGGAAATATTGGGTATTATGGTGGCACCGACAGATATGGATGGCGAACAGGAATTTCCGTTGGGTGCGATTTTGAGATTAACAGACTTCTGAGTAGTAGAAACAGATGCATGACCTAATCTGGTGATCTTATCTTTCGATGGTGATTGCGGTAGGTTCAAGGTTCGTGCCATTGCACTGGTAACAAAATTTAACATACTTCCAGGGTCGATTACAACACGAAAAGTGTGCCATAAACCTGAAACACATTGAACTTGAGCGGTGGCGGTACCGAGGAGGACAGAGTTTCTTAATGAATCGGCGATGTGCTTTTGAGAGGCGGCTTGAGTATGCAACATTGAATGATGCGAGCGATCATTACATGTTCTACAAGCATACTTTGAATTACATTGGGACCTTGAGTGCGGTCCTAAACATGCAAAACAAAGTTTTGCGCTTTTCACAGCATTGCGACGCTGAGTCACGTTCATGGCCTGAAATTCTGGACATTTTTCAATTCGATGTTCAGTATTACAAATAGGGCAATTTGAATAGTTTTTATTGGCAATATAGCTCTTGTCATTATATGCGGTGTCAGGAGTTGTAGAAGTAGTCATAAATGTACGACTGGTGGATGGTAACGATTTTTTAGGTTCGGATGATAATACTAATATATCCAAGCGATTTTTTACGCCCTTCATAAAATCTTTCATGGAAGGCATTTCAGTTTTACCAATGCATTCATGTTCGAAGAGTCTACGAGTCTCGATGGGTATATGTTTTAAGGATATATGGAGAAATATAAAATCCGATAAATCTTTAATTTTTAGGTCACTTACGGCTACAGTATCTAAGTATAGATTATCTAAAACTGACGCAAGGTGGCTGGAGTTTCATCAGGCAGAGGTTTATAATTGAAAATTTTATTTAGGTAATGTGCGGCAACACGCCTTGGGTTAGAATATTCGGAACATAAGCGTTCATAAGCAATGTCATAATTTGATTCTTTGAATTCAATAGCTTTGACGATGGCCAATGCATTTCCTTGAACCAAAGAAAGTAAATAGGAAAATTTCTCGATTTTAGATAGTTCAGAATGATGAATTAAAGTATCGAACAAGCTTCTAAAACTAGAAAACTTTTCTATTTGCCCACAGAAAGGTTCTATATTAATTTTAGGGATCTTAGGTTTCGTATCATGGTGAGTCGCGGGCGTGGCGGAAAGTGGAGGCGTGTTAGAACGAATTTCACTTTGCACAGATTTGATGGCATAATACATATCATCACAAAGGTTTGTGATGGAGGCCACAGCTGCAGGCGATTCAATTGATGGATCTAATTGAGCATTGAGGCCGATCAATTCGATCTGTGCAGTTTCAAAACTTTCATATACATTGTCCAATTTGTCACATCTGGCGAGAAATTCTTTAATTTTGTTCGCGTCATTTATAAGATTAAATGTATTTTTAATACTGTTGAAATATTTGTCTCTCAGACCAATGTATTTCAAAATTTTCTGTTGTAAATGTGAAGCCATAATGATGGAAATGGAGGATAAGTTTTTTTTTTTAAGGTGACGGTATAAATTATATATGGTGATTTTGAAAATGAATGTTTTTTCTGATCGAACATAGAGTTTATAGGTGACAAACAACAATAATAAGGCCTACAAGGTGAAATGGTGAGGTTACAAAGGATAAGGCTTAATACCCGTGGCTTGATGGAACAAATGTATCCGGCCCAAGGACCAAAATGTTTCTTGAATGATTCTTCTTCTCCAACAAACTTAGAAGTGGTGAAAAATAAAAATAATTTTACGTTGGTTTTTCAGAATGAATGAATTATTTTATTAATCAAAGTTACATTTGGCTGAATTAGTGGATAATAAATGTTAGCCACTTTTGGTGCGCTACTACAAATGCGCTGACAAATGGTCTTTTATATATCAATATAAACTTTGGATAATCATTTGTTAAGTTTGCATCCAAATCCTGAAACCTTGAATTTTGTATTGGGTGGTGTTGATGTTATTTCAAATCCAAACTGTACCTCATCAACGAGCGTATTGAAGCCCTCAGTGAACCATCCTTTAGTATTTATCCATTTCATGATAGCGTTAAGATCAACTGAGCCGGCTTCTTTTTGCTCTTTACATAGGAATGAGAAAACAGCATTTTTCCCATTTGATCCTTTGTGTACTGTGAACACGTGGCCTCCTAAATTGACATTATCATCAGATTTGGCACCGATTGGTCCAACGGGTCCAACCCATTTCATCCAAATCATAATCTCGTATCTAAAACAAATGTGAAAAAAAACCTTTGTACAAATTTCATTGATAATCCCGGACTTTCCCAAACACCTTACTTTGTGACCTTGATTAAGTCGGAAACAAATGAGACTTGTCACTGGACTAATAACGGGACATTGTGCTCTCAAAAAACACCTACACAATATGGGAATCTTCAGAGAAAACCCATTGTGTACACTATGTGGGGAGGAAGAGGAAACAGCCTCTAATGTGATTTTTGATTGCAATGCCCTGCTCAATTGGAGAGTTAGTATCATCGGGTCACTAAACCCCAGAGAGGAACTCGTCCAAAACAATCTGGTAAGAAGACTGCTCAAACTCGCTGGGCACGAAAAAAAAAACCCAATGCACGAAAAGCCCAGAAGGCTGAGGGTTAATTAAAGCTTAATGAAATGAATAATTTACCTTGATTTGAATTTTAGAGCAGTTCTGGGACAAGGATGGATAAAGAGCGATCGGTGAGGGGGGGGGTAGATTAGGGTCGGCCACGATTCAGCTAATAAACTTCGTGGCGATATTGTATAACCAAAGTGTACGTAATGTGCACTGTGCATCGATAGCGACAGAGACATGTGCTCGAAAAATATGAGCAGACGATAAACACTTCGGAGTAAAGTTAGGTTCCGATTAGCATGCCGTCAACGGCCCGAAAAGAACTCAGCGTAAGATCCATACACATGGACACGTCTCATCTGATTTGTAAACCAGATTTATACTGATTAGTGCCAAGAAATGCAATCACAATATACTCTATTAGTGAATGTATTTGTGTATACATATGTTCTCATTCAAAAGTAAGAATAAACTTTTTTATTAAAAAAAAAATACTCTCTGTCCTCTGGGGGGAGGGGGGTGGGCGATCTTCCCTTCGCCCCCTCCCTAATTCCGTCCCTGTTCTGGGAATGCAATTCTTTTTACAAAATACCTATGAACATTTTATTCAGTAGGTTCTGCAGGCTTTCCAAACGCCTCACTCAGAGACTACGATTTGAATTTTAGAGCAGCTCATCTGAGAAGGATTCTTTTCTTCTTTATTATCTTTTTTTTTGTGGTCATTTTACTGTATTAGGAATGAATCAAAAAAAGGTATCCGTGTTTAACCGTTAGGTGTTGTAGTGGAAGATTCGCCGGACACAGAGGGCGACTAAAATTGGATTGGCCGACACAGAGAGACGTTTCTTCAATTTTCCTCAACTTGTGTTTGTTGATAAAATCAGCTGAACCAAGATGGTTTAAAATTTTTGAATATTAGATAATTAGACTCATACAGTGTGCGGCAATTAGTATTTCCACTTTTCAAAAAATTATGGGAGGGGGAGTGATAGAGGGAGGAGCGAGCGGTTTGTGATATTCAACACGATATGACAGTTTCAGTTGTCGCAATGGTTTGGTCGAGCGTGCATCGGGCGTTTGTCAAGTTGTTTTTTTAAAAAGTGAATCATTATAGCCACTCAGAGTGTGTTCCGCACAATGTATGGTTTGCATTCCACGGATCCAGTTCCTGATCGAAAAACAATTTTGAGTTGAGTTCACAACTTTAGGACCACATCATCACCTTTAGGCTTTATGGGGCTACCCATGCAGCCAATCGTTCTCGTGAGATTTTGCTGGACATGTTTCCCGGTCGCCGGATTTGAGTCCTTGTGACTTCTTCCTGTGGGGTTACCTCAAGGCTGAGGTCTTCAAACATCGCCCTGCGACCCTTCAAGAGTCAAAGGAGGCAATTCTGGAAGAAATCATCCAAATTGATGCAGACATGCTGACGAGAGTCATGGAAAACTTCGGTGGAAGACTTCAAAAGTGCATCACTCGCCAAGGCCGTCATTTGGACGAGATTATTTACAAAACATACATGGAAACTAGAATACACAAGCTTTCAGAATACAAAATAATTTTTCAAATATCTCATGTCGTTTTTATTTACCAGCTCTTTCAAATGTGGGAAAACTAATTACCGCAATCTGTACATTACCTGTTTTGCATGAAGAAAAAAATAAATGCTCAAAAATGCCAGAGGAAAAGAGGCAAAAGAAATAAATTCTTACTTGTGTTTCTGTAACCATACATCGTATGTAACAGAATATGCTACTGGCCCAGCGGGTGCCTGTACTGATGTCGCAAAATTTGACGTAAGACTTGTTACTTTACTGAGTGGAAGGTTCACAAAATAACCCGAATGAGGGTAGGATTTGATGCCTCCACTATTTCCATGGTTACACACTACAGACCAGTCAGATCCACTATTTGCTATCAATGATTGAGATCCAGCATTATTCCCCCAAACATCATTTCTTACATTATAAGCTCCAAAATTTTTTTCACCAAATTTTTCTCGTGTATTGAAAACATTAGAAGTTCCTCCACATAGAGTAGAGAAGATCAATAGAGAAATTATCAAAGCAATGCACGACAAAATTTTCATCTTCTTAATTTCAAACAAAACACTGTTCGTATTTGTTTGAGCTCTGCACGTTATATACCAATAATATGTTTGACGGAAAAGTTCTTTCACCTCGTCAAATACAAATACTGAATGTTATTCTTCCAATATTAGTTCTCAATTAAACTCCTCCCACGTCAAATGTACTGCAAATTAATTGTCATAATAATGTTACGAGTTTATTTTAGATCTGCTTATTGATATTTGCGACATTACTGCTAAGTGTATTAACATTTTACTATGTACAGGGTGTTTGAGAAGTCCGGCGAAATATTATCTCGTGAATGGCAAAATTATAAAAGCTGACTTTTAAGATAGGTACACACGAGGAAGGATTTATTAGTCTGGTAAAATTGAATTAAATATCCAAACTTATTTGACACAGAAATGTTTATGCTTCATTAGGAAACGGCCCCTAAGCCTGTGTAAATATTTTAATAATAATAATAGTCCTTTTTTTAAGGAATTTATTTTTCTTAAAGCGAATGCTTTGTCACAATGCGCTTCCCCATGTTATTACTAAATTTATTGTCTTCGCTTGGATTCGAACCAACAGCCTCCTGGTTACGAATCCGTCATTCTTACCAACTGAGCTACTGAGGCTGCTGTATAGTAATAGTAGTGTTATGTCAAACCACTGGCTGGTCCATGGCGGTATCTTCCCAGAAACAGAGGGGTTCATGGTTGCGATTCACGACCAGGTTATAGCCACTAGAAACTATGCCAAAGTGATTATGAAAGACCCTAGTAAGAAACGACGTGTGCCGAAAATGTAAATCAGCTTCTAAAACTATCCAGCACATAACTGATGCCGGGTGTGGGATTTTAGAATAGATATAGAAACGCATGATAACATAGCCAAAGCTATACACCAGAGTTTGGCAAAGAAGTTAAATCTTACAATAGAGAAGTTCCCTTACTACAAGTATAAACCTCAAAATGTTCTGGAAAATGAAAATCACAAATTATATTGGAACAGAAGTGTGCTGACAGATAGATCGATTAGAGCCAATCGACCTGATATTATATATGGACTGACAAAAATTCGAAATGCACATTTCTAGTAGAAATAGCTGTACCCAACACGCATAACTTACACGAAAAACACAATGAAATATTAAACAAATACATTGATCTAGCGATAGAAATCAAGCAGTTGTGGCAGCAAGATAATGTAATAATTGTCCCAATTGTTATCTCCAGTACTGGGGTAACACCAAAAACCTCAAAACTAGTATGAATACCCTACAACTCGATACAAACCTGATAAGAAACATTGAAAAATCTGTAATTCTCGACACATGCAGTATAGTGCGAAAATTCCTCAACACCGTGTGACCAACATAACATAGTGTAGCAACCTTGAATCATCTTGTCTTAGACCGGTGATTTTTTTTTTTTTTTTTTTTTTTTTTTTNTTTTTTTTTTTTTTTTTTTTTTTTTTTTTTTTTTTTTTTTTTTTTTGGACATCGCAAACACTTTCTCCTAAGGATCAATGTTAGGAGAAAGGGCAAAATATATAAAACTGTCGTACGGGCAGCACTAATGTATAGTGCGGAGACTTGGCCAATAACAAAGGCACAGGAAAGGAAAATGGAAGTAGCTGAGATGAGAATGCTGAGATGGATGAATGGTGTGACGAGAAGAGATAAGATTAGAAATGAGTTTATACGAGGAAGTGTGAAAGTGGGACCAATTGGTAAGAAGATACAGGAAAGTAGGCTGAGATGGTTTGGACATGTTGAAAGAAGGGATGGGGATTATATTGGAAAGAGAGTTGATCGTTTAAATATTGCAAGAAGTAGAAGAAAAGGAAGACCAAAAATGAGATGGAAGGATAAAGTGAACGAAGATTTGAGAGAGAGGGGATGGAGAAAGGATGAAGCCTTAGACAGAGGAAAGTGGAGGAAAAGAATTCAGGAAGGCAATGCCGACCCCATATAGACATGGGACAAGGTTTAGTAAAAGAAGAAACCAAAAATAATAGTCCCTTATTTATACTGTGCGAATAGAACTGAAGAGTCCCTTTGACAACAGCAGTTTTTTGGAGTGCTATTATTATGTGGTAAATATCTCCAATTCATTAGAGTAAAATTCCATGGGTTGGCTAGGTTTGAACCCACGTCCTACTGTTTACTAGTCAAGCGTCTTACCAATGTACCATCAACCCACCTTTGGTGTAAGGAAGGGAATCCAGTCTTTAAAAAAACTCTGCTTCATACCAAAAGAGGATAAATGCTGTCCTACAAGGTTTCTATCGATATCGTAAGAATCAATTGAAGGTTACCATGCGGGAAAGGTGTACAGGTAAAGAGAACAAAAGGTTGTTGCATGTTGGAATTATTAAGGAATACAACACTAACACCCATTGGAATTGGGAAAAGGTTAAGTTATATAAGAAGAAGAAAAAGACTTCTTATTTGATACAATGCCCTGTTAGTATAATGTACTTAGGTACCTATTGATAAGAATATTTTAAGATAAGAAAAAAAAGTTTTGATATTAGGTATAGCATCTTTGGAGAAATTTCACTTTGTTTTTCAAAGGTAAGATTTTTCCATTAAAAATTTCGACGTAAAAAATCGAAAATTAAAGCGGAGGCGAATTCATAGTTAACGATGTTAACACCCCGGAGCTTATCGGAAAAAATCAAAATAATAAAAACACTCGACCTTAGACTTCTACAATTTCAATAATATAATTCAGTAAATTTAGAATACAAAATATCTGTATCAAATAATAGTTTACCCTATAATGCCCAGCGTGACACATTTGTCACACGATTTTAAAGCACGTGTTTAAAACCCTATAATGCCCAGCCAGCGTGACACATATGTCACACGATTTTCGAAATCGTTTTTAATGGCTGTCGTTGTATTTTCATGTTTAGATTAGTATGATAACTTCTCACCCGTGTTTTCAGTTTCAAAACAAGACCAAAACATCTGATTTCGAATAAATATCCTCTGTGCTGTATTATCATTTCGACCATACACCTGAAAAAGCTCTTAATCAAACGTTTTCAAGGTTACAGTGGTAGCGGGCTAATTATGAGCTCCACAAACTGAGACCATGGTTGAAGGCTCTGAGGGAAAACTGCATGAAAAAGAACCTGAAAATTGTCATAGTGTTGACGAACTGATGATCGCGTTCAGGAGATTTTTTCTTTTTTTTTTTAACAATAAATTTGATCTTATTCCGATCTCGTTCAATCTATTTTACCGCCTGATTCCATTACTTTCCTTTAGAATGATAGTCTATCTAGTACCACA